>JAQMYJ010000001.1:24809790-24836329 GCA_030014305.1 Clarias laeviceps
CCCTCCCGGCTGAGTGGTAGTAGTAGCCTTAATGTGGGAGCCCCCTAGTGATGGGGAGGAATTGGCCACGACTAAAATAGGGAGAAAATCGGGGAAAAAATCTATAACAAAGTTTCTTAAGACTTTTGCACGATACTGTACATGACAGGCTTGCCAGTCTTTCCTTACACCTGTGTGAAAAAACCTTACCTGGCATCCATGCATAGTTAATATGCGTAGTTGAAAAGTAGTATATGTTCCGTTAACAGAGTGTACTACATGTTTAATGATTCATAAGGACTAGTGATAAAGTTGCAGCATGGAAGTCTGTCACGCCACCATGAACTGCATTTGGTTTATGAAAGCGAGTCAGAATTACTGACAAATAAAAAAAATTATATATATATTTTCATTTATCCGACCCTGTATAGCTACTAGTTCCCAATTTCCGGTCTCAGGCCTCGTGTCCTGTATTCACTGTGAAGCATTACTTTATTCAAAAGGAATTTTTTTCCTCTAATCTAGCTTTACACTGTACTTCACCATCGTTACTCTTTACTCTAATCCCTACATTAATAGCGTATATCAGTACATACAATTAGTCTGATGTAGGTAGTAAAAATTTGTATATATATGTACAAGAATTACTCCGTGCTAAACACTAAAAGTGAACTCATTTTGTTGGATCAGTATTTATAATGTGTGAAGCCTATGAAGTATGAATTGACATTGTGTTATATGTCCATCATTCTGGTTTTTATATATTTCCAAAGAGAAAAGTCGGACATATGATTCATACGATCGTAGTGACCTGAGGTTTAGGTTTAGGATTCTAATTAAATCTACATGACGTTTATTTAGACAGAAGTTAACATGGACCCCCACCTTGTTCAACCAAGGTTCTCCCAGGATGAAGGATTGAGTTTGAGATAATGTGTAGTTTTTATATGATTTTTTATTTTAATGTTCGAGAGCTTCCCATCTATATTCGTCGTTTGACATTTACAACCGTAGCGGCACAGCCAGAAAGCGGAGACTTCATTCAAATCCTAACCAGTAAAACCCCCAAAACAGGCCAGAAGCGAATCTTTTATAGAAGCACGCGGTTTCGGCACAAATAGCCGACTGCGACTTCCTACGCAAAACAATGTGAAGCATGTCACGTATGATTAAAATCCTGTGATCAAGTTCTCAGAAACAAATCCATGCGGTTTTTGCTAGGGTGACGTACAGTACGTACGAAGGGTAATTATCTAAGCTGCTGGTCAGCAGTGCTTTTCTGAAAATCGCCTTTTTTTTTTCCAGCTGAATGTTTGCGTATTGAAGTTCATTTAAAATACTTTCACTTTAAATACTTTGAAGTGTGAGTTACTGTTAAAACACTTTGTCTTGGGAGGTCTTTAACTCACAATGAAGTATGAAGCGCAGTCACTTCTTCAAAACAAGGAATATGACACCTTTTTTTTATATGCTCTATTAAACAGACCACAGGTCAGGATTGTATAAATAACGACACCTGGTTTTATTGATCTCGTCGCATCAAAAGCCTGTGTTTGCTGCACATGGAAGTGTGAACAGTACCGATGTCTGTTTTACGGCTTTCCTGTTGGAATTCTACCAGTGGTCTCAACAGCTTAGGTATTTATTATGTACGTTCACTATGAAGGGCACTGACTGAATGCTGTAGAATCTGAAACATTATGTTTAGATTGTAGTTTAAAAAAAAAAAAAAAAAAAAAAACTCAGTCGAGTACCACAACTTTTCAGGTTTTTGCACTAAGTTGTCATTAAATATCGTTCACTTGAACCGAGGGAATGAAATGAAGGAAAAGTTGACCTTTGCTCATTTTGTTAGTTGATATGTTGTGTAAGTAATATTGTCCTCGCATCCCCAGTGGCTGTGTGTGTTGGTTCTCAGCCCAAGTAGAAAGTAACCACCATGTATGAATACCCTGAGCTGTACACATCAAACCTTTTCTCGTGGAAAAGAGAGTCCACACTTTCTGCTCAGCCTCGGCCAAACCATTCGTCGAAGCTCTGCATACACTTTCTTAAAGCCTATGCATGCTGCATGGACAGATTTTTTTATACTTTCATACACGGACGTTTAACACTCTTCAGAGTGATGGAGGAAACCAGAAGAACACCGACTCGCAGAGAACTGGGTTCAAGCTACACGAAAAGGACAAAAGATGACCCATTCTGGTCAGCTACTGTGTTATTTTATTATATTTTTTTTTTAAGTCTTCTGTATTGCTGTTGTCTTGTCTTTATAAAAGACTTAGTGATTTTAGTATTGAAAAAAATAGAAGCACAGAACAGATTTCTACCAAGATGCATCCAGGCTCTGTGAAGTTCATCAAGACTAGAGCACCCCCTACTGAATCTCCCGAACATTGCATCCACTTGTATCACAGACCATGCTATGTGTTTTAGCTTCAACATCACTGTGGATCCTTAATTTCTATTCTTCTGCTGATTTCTCTATTCCTCAGCCCATTAGCTGTCATCACTGACTCACATGGTGGAGTGATGGCGCCATCATGGTATAGAGTTCAAAAGTTTGTGCCTGATGATTTTCTAGCAGTTGTTATAAACAATTCTCTCATATCCATCTGATTCTGATTTACCACAATAAACAATGACATTGACGGGATGGTGGGTGTTGCACCACCCAAAAATACTCACCAAACTATGCGAAGAACAATGTAACATTGATTAAGAAACACGATTGGCCAGAATTGCATTAACCGATGGAATGTTTGACGGAGACTTTTTCGAGCCTGATGCACTGGTATGTTTATGGGTAGAAGTTGTTCTTTTACATTGAGTCACTCCTGCATGCGATTCTTCGCTCACATCTGTGTTCCAGGTTGTCTTCCACCAGCTCTTGATGCCAGCTGTGGCCTGTATTATAAGTCTGATGTCAACACAGAGCCATTTGTATGCAACGGATGCACATGATGTATTAACCAAGTGGGTTTTTCTAGTCAGTGTTAATGAACTTTTTGTACAACACGCAGTAGGGTGAGTAGCGTGTTTTTGATGCTACACTACGATTACACTTCTCACTCATCCTGTACATTTCCACTGTTCCACTTTCGAAAGAGAGAAAGTAGTATGAGAATCACAAGTGTGGATGTAAATAAAAAAAAGCGCTTGCCAAAGTTTGACAAAGAAACCACATCCTGAGACTCTTGTTAATTTTTTTGTGTGTATCTATGTGTGTGTGTGTGTGGACTGACTCTTAGATTCAAGGACTGATGCGGAAATAAGATTCATTATTGTAAGAATAGTCAAATAAACCCCTTGTACTCGGCCATTATTATATTTCTTGTGAATGAATAACACTAAGTATAACAAATGGGAGTTATTCAAACGTCTTATACTTGCCGGCCCAAAAAACAAGTCGACCACTTCAGAAAGGTCAAATTATTGGCCTGCAACAAGTACTGAAAACAATTGGAAATGGGTTAAGAACTGTCAAACACATTATTAATAATAACGTAAGGATGGTGCTGGAACTTCAACCTCATAAAAAAATGTTGTCAGAAAAAATCATGAACAGAGATTACTTAAACAGTGAGTAAAGTGGTATGCATAGTAAAAAAATATATAATAATAATAATAATAATAATAAAAAAGCAGCTGTGTGGCCATAAGAAAACTATTTGTTAGTAAGACACATTTACCAGTGAGCATAAAGATTGGACTTGGGAGCAAATGGAAAAAGGTCATGTGGTCTGATGAGTTCACGTTGACCCTGTTCCAGAGCGATGGGGGTGTCAGTGTAAGAAGGGAACGGATGAAAGATCATGCATAGTGCCCACTGTACAAGCCTCTGGAGGCAGTGTTATGACCTGGGTTATGATATAAACGTAAGCATATAAGTGTTATGATCTTCAGTTGGTTTAGGCTCAGCAACATTATGTAAACTTTTTTCAAGTTGCGTAGTTGAATAAGCGAGTCGCTCGGTCTGTCTGATGAGCTTTTCTGGCGCCAGGAGAGACACAGTCACACACACACAATTACGTTTTCTGTCAGAAAGGTCTCTGTTTATTAACAGCAAAATATATAGTTTTTATATGTCTGACCAAACACCTGTACCATCGACATCTGTTACTACAAAGAACATAAACCATTGTAAAATGTCCTGGTGAGATCCTGAAGAACGAAGGAGTGGAAGTTAGATAGATGTCCGTCCAGAGACGAACCAAGAGGTGTTGGCTCAAGTTAGGGGGAGAGGGGAAAAGAGAGAGAGACATAAAGAGAGAATGAGAAGGTGAGCGTGGGAGCGTTAGCACCTTTAAGAACAGATGCAAGAGGAGACAGGAAGGAAGCAGCAGGGAAGATTTCACATGTTAATATCAGATCTATGAGGAAGAGAGGAAGATAGTAAAAGTAACTTCTTTTATATAAAGAATTCCTTACAGTATTTTAAAATTGTCCTCTTTACATTGAGAAAACTTTATATTGACATTATGTAAAGTAAAATATGTAAAGTTGAACAATATGTTGACAAATATTACTGAAGCATTTTAGAAATTATTAGAAATGTTCTGGAAAATAGGAAGAATTCTGAATATGTTAATTTCCACAACATTTTCAGACTTTCCAGTAATACAGGAAATCATTTACTTTCAGCATTTTTCTCAAATGGCTTCAAGAGCCTGTAAGCACCCAGAAGGTACAGCAACTCACTATAATTGAGAAAAAGGCTTGGAACAGCTTTGTCGCAGTGCTTCAGGGTCATCAGCAATTAACAAATAGCTCTTACTACACAGGAAGAAAGACTGTGTTACATTTTGTAACATAACCAGTGTGGTTCCTTACTTTGCACCCAATTATAGGCTTTAGATCCATGGCAACCCTGACCAATATAACTGACCAGCCTGTAGGGGGCGTAATGATTATCAGCTGTGCAGTTGAGAATAAGTGGCAAATGTAAAATGTCTGCTGAATGGTGTATTTTTAAATGATTCTGCACTTAAAGAAAACTAGATAGATTTAGAAAGATAATACTTTATTCTTCAATCCATAATACTTTAAAAATATGTTTTTTTAATGTCAGCGGTTGTCTAATGTAGAGAGCAGCAGAACGTTTGTCAAAAAGTGACTTTTAAATGCCCATCACTACTAAGATAATTGCGCAATGTTGTGCAACCTGTTTAAAGTTTGGAAGATCAAAATTCTGGTTTATTTTTTTAACACACGAAAGTCATTTAAACCATTTTTCTGGCATGAGTAATAAACATAGTGAAGTAATGGTAAATATGTAACATGTCACCTATGTTCAACCTACAGAACCAGTCAAAAGTTTGGTCACACATTCTAAATCAATGTTTTTGTTTAGTGGCTTATTTTTCTAAATTCTGGAGATTTCAAAACTATGAAATAACAACAACAGTCAGTTGTTTGTTTAAGACACGACGGTTAGCTGTTCTGGAATAGTTCATGCAAGAACAGTATTGTCAAGTGCATTTGCAGAACCCATCAAGCACCATGATGAAAGTGGTTCTCTCATATTTTAGATCAGTATTGTTTTACAATATAGAAAGAAATAAAAAAAAAAAACAGGAAAAATCATGGAATTAGAAAGTGTGTCGAAACTTTTGACTGGCATTGTATATTAATGGACTCAAAGTATTCTTAATTCCAAAACCATGGGTATTAACATTGAGTTGGTTCCACTTTGGCTTTCCACTAGGTTTTGAAGAGTGGCTCTAGGGATTTGTGTTTAATCAGCTCCTTCAGTGTATTACTGAGCTGAGGCAGTGATGTTGGGTGTGGAGGGCTGAGAATCTGCAGTCAGATTCTGATTCATCCCGGTGTTCAGTGAGGTTGATGTCAGTGGTTAAGGACGCTGTACCAGACACTCAAGTTCTTCCAGTCCTCATTTCTTTCGTCACTAATGGCATTGTTCTGCTGGAACAGGTTTGGGTACCATGATTCCAGTGACAAGAAACCCTAAAGCTACAGGGTGCAGAAACATTCTATGTGATTGTGCACTTCTGACATGTTTGCAACAGTTCAGAGAAGAAGCACATACTAAAGTTGTTCTTCCTTTAACACACACACACTGTATTCATTTTTACTTGCATTGATGTGCCTTGTCCTATTTTTAGACATCTAAATAAATACTTGAATAAACCCTTACGCTGAATTTCCTGATAAATACAAAGTCAGCCTTTCAATAGGTCTTTGTCATACCTCGGTTTGCTCAGACAGATGTTTCGTTGTTTCACTGCCTTGTAGCACCAAAGAGAAACAGGTGGCCTCTTGTATAGGGACTTGACTGTGCAGTAAGGATCTCCTGCCTCTTCGTTATAAAAAGAGCCTTTTTACTCCCTTCTTCTGACCTGCGTGATTTCACCGTGGCCCTTCTCTTTATTACGGGAAATGAAACAAGTAAGAGAGCAGAGCGCAGGCAGACAGGCAGTCTGTTAGAGTCCGGTAAACATCAGGCTCACCTCAACCTCCCCCATCCTTCAGCTTTTTCCCTGCTTAACTCTATTCCTTAAAGCATCGCCCCCCCCCCCCCTACACATGCACTACATATGCTGCATTCCTGCCTTGCCTAAAGGACACCTTGAAAGAGAAGATGGGAGTCGAGGTAATAATGCAGTATCACTCATTTATCCTCATAAGCCCCCTCCAGTACAGAGTGTTCTCTTCTGCTGCTAGTACGACGCTTTGGAGTTCACAGCAAAGCTAAAGCCAATGTGCGACAATCTGCACTTTATTACAGGACTCTGTGTTAGTTCGAGTAAAAACGTGGTCATGTGACTGGACCTGTTTAGCCTCACTGTGACTTGTGTGAGCAAGAGTGCGAGTATGAGGGCTTTCATTATTATTATTTTTACTATTTTTTTTTGGTTTGTTTTCAGTTTAAGGTATGATGAATAACCTTCATTCTCTTTCTCCAACATCAGTTCAAATCTAATAATGTATCTAATATCTCAACAATTACATAACATCTTTTGGGGCCTTTTTTAATTTGCTTTCACTCCGTTTTTATTATTTGAAACTTGTTTGGGCTGTATGAGCTTTGTACCGGGTATTTCTTCCAAATTGCTGCACATAGCTTCAAAGGTGCCTTTTTATGTATGTATAATTATATATATATAAATATATATATATAATTATTTATTCATTTTAATAGGCTGGTTTGTTGTTGCAGGCCTGCACCAAAAAAATTAATAATTCACATACCTTACAGTATTTCAAACACCCCTGTATATCACATGCCTGTTTATTCCACAGACTGTTTAAAAAGAACTGGCCAACCCTCCATGACATCATCCATAGGTTTCCTAAAAAGTCCTACTGTGGGGGCTCTGTTTATCGCCATCTTGGCCTCCAACTAAATCCTGCTTAATCTACACTACCAGTCAAACGCTTGGACAGTCTAATTCTAATCCTTATTTTTATTTCTTTATAGATGGTAAAACTATGCAGAAGGCATCCAAAATATGCAATAATATTGATATTACATGTGTCTGCTACTAAAGCTCTGTAAAGCCTTCATAGCCAGTTTCATTGTGGTGCTTAATGGGTTTTACAAAACTTACTTGACAATACTGTTCTTGCAAGAACTATTCCAGAAAAGATGACTTTCGTGTCAACTGACTTGTTGTTACATAATTACTCAATGCCATATGTGTTATTTCATAGTTTTGAAATCTCCAGTATTGTTATAGAATGTAGAAATTAAATCACTTAACAAAACACGTTAAATTAAAAGGTGTGTCCAAACTTTTCACGGGTACAGTATAAATGGACAAATGGGGGACTAACGGAGCCTGGCTGTTGTTTGGAGACCACCTACCTAACTCAGATGCCACCCACGAGCTAGCGAGCTTAGCTTTAGCTTAGCTAAAGTGCTATGGTGACTAAGATTAAATGATGTATTAATGCCTTTGATTGAACTCCGTTGTCCCGTGTCAGCTCCTACCTGCAGGTTAGCTAAAGTGATGCAGAGGGATGACAGCTAGCGAAATCATTACAATTTTAACATGGTGGTCTAAGCAAGGGGTGGTCAGCCCCCAGTGGACATTCGAGGAACTGCACATTTTGGCAGTTGAGACTCATTTTTCAGAACCGAAGATTGCGTCTGGATTTATTCTCTAGTCAAACAGGTCTTTACTAATTTTCTATGAAGGAAGGTCTGTCTGTAATGTGTTTGCAAGGTACATCCAAGTTTTGTCTTAATGCACAAGCTTTAATATTTTTTTCTTTCTATGTTAACAAACAGGATCTTTTATGATGTGTAACTAATGATAAGCGTATTTTTTGCTTGTTTAACTTTTTTTTTTTAGAAGGATTCTTCAGTGTCAGAGGTAAAGCTGTTTCTATTAGTTTTCTGAGACAGAAATAACTTCAGGACAAATGTGGTTTCTGTTTTCGGAGAAAAGGGACGGCTGGAAAAGCTGTTGTAATGAAACCAACACAGAATGAACTTGTTCCAAAACATTGAACAGAACTGTGAAAGAATAAAACATTCAGATTTTTTAATAAAAAAGGAATTACAGGCAAAATATCACTGTATAAGGAACTGTGCGTCGTGTCTGGTTCCATAGTTTAATATATACTAAGCAATGCACAGTTCAAAAATAAAGAATATTAAGCTCTGAGGATACAGTGTCTGGATATTTGACTTCAGGTGCCTGGAAAGAGCTAAATTCTTTTCATATATTTCACAGAGAATACAAACATCAGACGTCACCTGTTCAAAACCTGACACACCGGCTAAGTAAATGCTGATAAAATAGAAACAGGTTTAATTTTTAATTTGCGTCTGACATGGAAGTCAGAGAATTTAGTGGCTTGATAGGCTCCACGTTCACATCATAGACCACAGGGACATGTCTCGGCCATCAGTTAATAATTTTAATATGGATCAAAATACACTGTCCTTATTAGCATAGACCTATAATTCTGTGACTTTAATCTTTATATTTATAATTAAAAGAGCTCCCTGTCCTGGCCTTATCCCTCCTCTTCCCCAGGAATCTCTCAGGATTACTTTTCTAATGAATCAGACAAACAGTCTTTGCAAAATTCCAGTTTTTCTTATTTTGACTAGACAGCGTATCTCCCTTAATTTTCCACACACTTAAAACCTAAATCAAAACATTCAGTTGGGTCTTCTGAATGCTATGAAAAAAAGTTCATCTAGGGGAAAAAAATGCACCGTTTTCAATTTATGAGGATCTGTCTGGGACTCCTTTGGTTCTTTACCTCGCTCACTTTTTTGTCCCTTCGGGAAATGAAACATATCATGTTGAACAGCTCCAAAATGGCTACAACTTAAAAAAATAAAGCATCTTAATGAGAAAAACTGTACCCCTTTAAAAACTGCCCCTAGTAAAATACATGAGGACTTATAGTGCAGAGACAGTGAATCAGTACATTTTAAACAAACCTGACATCAAAACGTTCAGCTGGGTGTCCTGGCTATAAGAAAAAAATGGAGATGATTGGTCAAATTGTTTGGGAGCTATTATTTTCTGTTTGGAGCCCAACACAAAACTGATTATCTCATAGTAACTGAATCGCATTGAAGTTTTTTTTCTTTTTTTCTGTGGCCCCAAGTTTTAGAATGCACACACCAAATTTCACCTGAACCACAAATAAAGCCTCCTATCTCGAACAGTCAAATTACCAAAGCTGTGGCAAGAACACTTCCCAAATTATCCTGCTCAGAATCAGCACAGGACACCTCGGAAGTGGTCGCATTACATTCTGATCTCAGTCAGCCCTGCAGCTGGGGACGTTGCTACAGTAACTGGGCAAAACCATGCCACTTTATCTCACACATGCCCACTGGACTCCCAGACGGTATAAGTGCTTTTATCTTTGGAATCGTATGGGTTAAGAATGAGCTTTTCTCACTGTTTGCACAGAAAAAGCAATACACCATTGTGACCCTTCACAATTTCTCTAGGAATCGTTTCTAGTTGCTATTATTACTAGTGTTTTTTTATTATTATCACTTTTAAGCACCAGTAGCAGACGTGCCAACATTCACCATAGTTTTAACCAGTACTACAGCAATATAAAGGACATTCACCCCTTGACTATAAGGAAATAACATGGGATGAAAAAGAAGCACATTTGCTTACACTACTTTTGCCTCACACAGACTTTTAAACTTTTAGTCTTTTGCAAGCCAATACAGAATCATTAAAAAAAAAATCATTTTAATAAATGAAGGACCAAATGTTTTTCTCTCTGTCTGCTCATTTAGGGAAGATATGGCAACTCTGTGTCAAATACTTAGTGACCTTAACTATTCATGAAGACTTTAAGAAAGAATCTCATGTCCAGACTTAGTGAATAATACATGTTTAATCAGTGTTGTTGGTTTAGGTTGAGTTGCTTTACTGAAACACTCTCATATTCTATATTCTCAGACTTCAACAAGTTTGGTTTTCACAGTTTGCAGACTAATGTTCAGTAAGGCCAGTTATATTGGTGGAATGAGACGCCCCATAGGCAGGTTAACTCTCTTATACCACATGTCCTAGGTGCTGTTTGCCTGCTCTTGTTCAAACAGAGCCATAGCTAAGTGGGATCGTGAGGCCAGTCCCTCTAAATTGCTCAACACACAGCGATGGTAGATGTCTTCGCTGAACCGGGGGTTACAGGTTCGCCGTACGTATTTCTGGATCAGAGCTGGCTCCACTGCCCGGAAGACATGCAAGTTTGAGTAGCGCACAAAAATCTCGTAAACGTCCATGCTCTCCAGCAGCTCGTCGTTGTCCATTATGTCATTGGCCATCTTGGTACGAGTGGCCATGTAATCTGCATTGTAAAAACAGGCCTCCTCGAAGGCGTGGCGGTCGAAGCGGCCGTCTCGGAGCGCCTCTGAAGAAAACGACGAGGCTGCAGAAGGTTGCTGGTCTCGGTACACCAAAGCTGGGCTGTACTCTTGGAAGTGAACAGGGAAGAAGACCTGCCAGTTGCTGATGGCGTTCATTCGGCAACGGTTCAGGAAGTCCCCAGTGACCTCGGTCCAGACGCTGGCTAGGAAGAACAGCGTGTCAACTGGATGTTTCTTGGAGATGATGTCCATCAGCTTCACCTGGGAGGGAACCTCTGTTTTGACACTGATCCACGGGATCTTCACATCACTATATCGCTTCTCCACCTCGCTGATCATTGATTTCACGCTGGCAAAGACATCTGTCTGGCTGACCCTTTGTGCGTCATAGGGGTCATACACAAAGAGGAAGGTCAGTAGGGCATTGTCCCGCGTGTCCAAAGTGTTCATCACATACGTGTCCAAAAAATTGCCCACAAAGTCCTGATCCCGTGCTGTCACAGGAAGGATGACCTGCACTCTCGTTGCTTCAGTCACATACGGCATTGGAATGATCTCTATGGCACTGAGAGGCCTCAGCAGGCCTACACGCTTGGCAATCACCTGACTGTGTCCTTTCTGTGTGAAGGCCTGTAGGGCCAGGTCCAGTATATACTCCATGCCGCGAGTGGGGTCGAAGCGGCGGTAGCCGTTCAACAAACGCTGCTTCCGGAAACGCAGCTGTGGTTGATATCGCTCGTTTAAACGTTCCACAGCTGTCTCCAAAATGGAGCTGACGTCTGCACGGTCCGCTCCCCGGAGCTCGCACTTCGGGGAGCTGTCCGCGCACGAGTAGATGTGCTCCTCCGTGAAATACTCCCAGTTGATTACTTCAAATCTCGTCTTGGGACGGAAAGGTGGGTTGACCCCAACAGGCCATGTGGCTCCTGCTTTGCCTTCTGGAGTGAGCTCACTCAGATTGTTGATTTGTACCTGTGGCAGGGTAAACGGTTCATTTAATATAAATCTAAAAGATTTACCAGAAGCAAATTAAACACAACTTTTTTTTAACATCCTGTCCAGCGGTGTGTCCCACAGCTAATAAATTCGTTTAATAGTGGGTATTTCGGCTCTGAAAGGATTACAATCGAATGGTTGTTGTAGGCTGCGTGTCTGGCTGCCCCTGGGGACCTTTTGCCTCCACAGCCAGGTTGGTAATGCAGCAGTGGAATACTGGAGTGAATTCCCCACTTCTCAAACAAACGAGGCTCTTTCATTAGCCATAAGAGACCAACCGGAGAAGAAAAACCAAAAGAGAAACACGACTGAGAAGCAAAACTACGATCTGTAATGCAGAAGCAACAACGTATGACGTTTACAGTTATTTGTCATATTTGCAATTGATATACGTTTTGTAATTTACTTATATCTCTTTTAGATGGCGAGTTAAAGTTGAAAGCTTAACGGTCTTGCTCGAGGATCCTTAGTGCCTTAGATTAGAACCAACAACCTTCCAATCAGCAGCCTAACTACTGAGCTACAACATTTTATTAGGTGTGTATAATTAAATAAACCCATACCTGAAGCTGATGTATTTGGGCGTAGGTCCAGTCCAGTTCGATCTGGCTGTAGCGTTTATGTAGGCGATACATGAGCGCCGGCTCTGAGACGGGGTGCACGGTGAAGGCGTTCTTGAACTGGACGCTGTCCTCGCGCTCGGGGTCGGCATTTTTCTGCAGCTCAAAGTAATAGTAGGTCATTTCCTAAAGCACAGGAGACACGACAGGAACAACGTGTTACTTCTTCGTGGCAGGATGTTAAAAGCTGGCGCTGCTGTATTATTGAATCTGAGGCCAGAAGTGCTGATTGATTGTCTGTTACAAGAGCTCTTGCAGTATTAAAAGCAAATTCCCTGGCGAAGATAAGAGCTTTGTCTCCGTTGTGCCACAGAGACATGCTGGAACATCAGGAGCACAGCTGTGTGATTATGGGCGTTCTTTCAGTTCATATTTGACACATATCAAGTCAACAAGACAACATATTATACGCCTTCATATGAGTACTCATGAACTGAATAGTGAACATCGCACAATAGATACTGCATTGAAAACAAAACAGGAAATTACTATTTCTTCTTCTGAATCTGTTTATCATCAACTATCTGTGACCTGAAAACCAAGACCTGAGGAATGTAGTTTCACCTGGTACTTTTCCATGCAGCTCAGTCCCAGGTAGTCGATGATGCAGCGGCCCAGCCACTCGTCAGGCCTCACGCTGAGGATGTCGTTGCGGCAGGCGTCGAGGTGCGGCTGTAGCCGGCCCAGCAAACTCCGTGACAGCAGGTAGCCGTAGCCGCCGTGGCAGTACCGCGCCCGCTCTTCACCGCCGATAAACTCCTCCGCGCGGCCCATGTAGAGATCCTGTCCCGCGCTCAAATGTCCCACTAGGTTCATGATGCGCTCCGCCTGCGTGTACGTGTCGTCCTGGGCCAGATAGAACCAGTCATATTCGTTGCCGTGGTGCTGATGCAGGTGACGGATGGTTTCGTACATCAGCCAGACGGGTCGGTCATCTCCGTGAGCGACTACGGCCATGCCGTGGGGCAGCTTGGCGCTGCGGAGGCCGGTGAAGAAAAAGGTGCGGTGGAAGTGATGGGCCAAGGTACGGTTCACCGCCACAGCCAGTGTATTGAGTGTGGCACGCGAGGTCAGGATGCCCACCAGGAGGCGCTCACGGATGCCAAGTTCTGTGTGGATATAACGGGTCCTGCAGCAGACGTGGACAAAGTATTTCAATGTTACAAGTCGTACTAATATGAGCATAACTTGTAAACAATAGAGATATGGGGGGATAAAAAGTGATTCTGTGACGGATCCCGATTCTTTCGTGTAGTAATTCATTTATTGCAACACTGACTCCAGAATTAACTTTTTTAATTTATATATGCTTTGCATTTGATGTGGTAATATAATGCAGCACTCTAAGCTATTCACACATTGGCAGACGGCACAGCATCGTGTGTGGTAGGAAAAAATTATTTGCTAAGTTTCTTTAGAATTATAACAAACTCTAAAAAATAAATTTTATATTGAATTGTGATATTTCTAAAATCGTGATACTAATCGAATTGACACCTCGGTATCAGGATAATATTGTATCGCCTGCTCTGTGAAATAATAAAGAGTAAATGTTACATCATTAAAAAAGCTTCAATTTTATAATACATATTAATGAATATTACAGTACTGTGCACAAGTATTGAGCCACTACTCTGTTCTTCAGGTTAATTTAAATGAAATGATGCAGACTAGATTAAAGAAATGGGAACAAATGTTTTATTGTCACAGGCTACAAAGTGATAAAGATACCATTAAAAAATAAGTTGTTTATATAAGCAGCAACCTCATTTCCCCTCTCGTCTGTTCCAACCACTCAGCATTCAGCACTGTTTCTTACTGGTTCATGCCTTAAGTTAGATGGTTTTCTATGCTTAAATGATTTATAGGTCACTGTGATGCCTAAAGAAGAAAAAGATTCTTCTGAAACCAGTCAGGTCCAGGGACTAGACTGAAAATGAGAGCCAAAAAAGTCCTTCAGGAAGCCTTTCCTAGACTTTTCCTAGCTCTTTGGAGGCAAAATATGAAGAAACGTGGGACAGCTCAAGACTTTTGCACAGTACTGCATGTTATTATTTTTTCCGCATGAGATCATGTAAATGTGGTGGAGCCTTTTTTATTCATTCATTGATCTACATCTGTGTTATTTTCCCTTGAGCTATGCTCTTAACACTCTATGGGGTATAAAATTCATTGGGATTAGGACTCATTTGTGTATCTGTATTTGTGTTATATTTTTATTTATATTTTTATGTACAATCTATTAAATTTTTCTTCTGTTTTTTATATATCATTGATTTTTGCGACATTGCAAGTTTACTGCATAACCAGAACACAGCATTCAGTGCCATGTTATAGTCCACCATTAAAAGTGTTAACCGCCTACAAACAGGTATGAAGAATCATAAATGTAAGAAGTTTTATGATGGAAATACGACATCCCTGGTAAGGGAATTCACACTGTGGCATTACTTTTCTGCACTCCGGGGCAGCCGGGCTCAATGTTACACCTCAGTAATATTACACAGAACGTTTCTATCTCACACTCGGTTTAGCAAACAAGAGGCTTTTTTTCTCTCTGCTCTGTAATTCTGCAGTGATGGGTTTCTTATAATGCATATGACTGTGCTATTTAAACTGTAATCTGTGTTCAGAAGTCTATATACAGTATATGATCATTTTTTTCTAAAAATGTGTTCTGGATAAATGTGTGCTGCAGGATTGTATTATCAATTAGCCTCTATACACCATATTAAAAATAAAAATAAAGTACAGAATCTTTAAGGAACTTTTTTAGCTCATGCTTCAATGTAATTTTTGTTCATATTTGGTCCAATTTACATTTTTTCATTTCTCCAGAACAACTTACAGCATACAAATGAGCAGTTGAGTATAAAGAATCTTGCTTGAGAATCCTTAGTGGTTCTGGGATTTTTACCTTTTTACCAGTAGCCCAAAAGCGTAACCAGTGAAAGACCAGTGGTACTGCTACACTACTGTATCCGTCATCTGTATGACTATAAATAATATAATCATTTATTTAATTTATAAGCATTTGAGTTTGCGACTCTAGTACAAGTAAACTTAAAGTAACAAATGTATCTTTTTTCTTTCCCTGAAACTAAACATTTGGCTAACTAGAACTATCCATAATGGGAAAGAAAATAGTTGAATTTATAGTAAATACACTGTCAGAAAAATACTGACCCAATCTGTCTCAGTGGAACTGCAGAAGCTTCATATACTGTAAGTCTCAGCTAAACATTGGAATGCATTTTCACATGGAATGAGGTTTGTGGAATTTGGCTCCAATTACTTCTTACAAATTTCACAGTCAGTGTGTAGAACAGGAGAAGTTATTACAACTAAGACCTCAATTCTTATTTAAGACAGCCTATCCCTTTAATGTTTCTTGTGTGTACTTCTTGTGTGTGAAAGCAAGAAGTGCGCCGAAAAAGGACTTTTTAATGCCTCATTTGGCATTTTTTATATTTTCATAAACTTTTCCTCCATGAAACAATATGTCATACATACTATATATTTCTAAAACTATACCTGCACAAAACTGTTATATATTTTTTCCCCTTTTATTGTGAATAATAGTGTTCTTTGTCTTTGTTACATTTTCTTAAGTTCCCATTTACCTCCCATGTCCCTCATGTACAAGAGGTTATGTTGACTTAGGAATGACATAAAGACCTAAGCTTAAAGATTAGAGCCTTG
This sequence comes from Clarias laeviceps, assembly GCA_030014305.1. Classification (NCBI taxonomy): domain Eukaryota; kingdom Metazoa; phylum Chordata; class Actinopteri; order Siluriformes; family Clariidae; genus Clarias; species Clarias laeviceps. The sequence goes on from JAQMYJ010000001.1 coordinate 24,825,913, forward strand.
ACATGCAGTCAAAGATAAAGGTTTGAGACTTGAATTAGACTTGCATTTTATTACTGTAAAAATCTCTGCTGTTAATGTACTGGAAACAATAAAGCAGAGAAAAACTAAAAAAGTCCTAAAAGTGCTTCAGTATAACAATAATTTTTACATTTGATATTCTCATGCATGGCTGATACAAGTGTTTTAAACTATATACAGTATATATATATATATATATATATATACACTGTATATACACATACTATTGTGTGTTACTATATATTATATAATAATATACTGTATATATACTATATGATAATTGGTATAAAAACTCTAAATGAACTTCTCCTCCGTAGGAGAAGTAAGTTTTGGTCTTGTTTTCCTGGGATGGTCTTCATGAGAGCCAGTTTCATCATGGCGCTTGATGGGTTTTGGAAATGCACTTAATATAGTTTTTCCAAGAACTAGTCCAGAACCTTTAAGTCTTAAAATAACAACAGACTGTTGTTGTTACTTAATTACCTAATGCCATGTGTGTTATTTCATAGTTTTGAACTCTTCCAGTATTGCTCTAGAATGTAAAAAATACATCCACACTTGTGTCTAATACTGTATAGATAGATAGATAAATAGATAGATATCCAGGTAGAGAGAGAAGAGGGTTAATGGATGTCTCTGGAAGTCCTGGGATTTGATCTCACAACCTTCACCAGCTCAGATTCCTAACTGCTCATCCACCGCTTACCGATTTCCAGATCGAAACCTGAAAATGACTGATCATGTATCTGTACTGACCTGAGCACTTTCTTGTGTGGCTTGCTCGGGTCCTTGTGATAGGGTACGATGCGAGGTTGGAAATCCTCGTTCCTGTCACCCGCGTCCACTCTCTGGGGATCTCCGACACGATCGCCCGGAAGAAGTCCAAGACGCAGCTGATCACTACAGACGTCGTCCGTGTCCCCCTGCGTCCAGGACACCATGAGCAGGCTGAGAGTGCAGCCCAAAGACAAGCCCAGGATGAGCGGCATGGCTGGTCGGAAGACGGCAAGGAAAGGGGACAGGCGCATGATTGTAAGCGGAGCAGATTATTGTCCTGTGAGTACCTCTGGAGCAGTCTGGCAGGACAGATGATGGGGACGGCTTCGAATCTCCCCCCGGGTCACTTAGACTACACACAGTACTGAGAAATACCTTGTGAATGAGAGGTAGACTGGAGACTAGGCTTCCTCTGAAAGGGACATGTTTGATTTCTAGCTGAGATTAGTTAGTGATGACATGTTGTAGGGTTAGTGTGCATTTTCTCTTCAGGAGAGATGATTAATAGTCAATAAAAGCCTCATGGGAGTTTGTAATAACAATAAAACGACATTTTAAATTAAATATTAAACATTTTAGGTTAAACATTTAACCAAACGCTAAAAGTGCCTGGTTTCCTCAGTAACAGTGATGATCTGTATTTCCTGATTTCAGCGAGCTCTCTTCGTATTTTCAACACAACACTGAGCAGTCATACCCAGCCATCTTCTTTTTTTTAAAAATAAAATCATCTTTCGTCAGTCCAAACCCGCTGACGGATAATAATCCTCTCGCTTACTCTCCGTGTCCGAATATAAATCGAATGTAAAACGAAATAAGACATCCGGTTAAAAGTGAGCTGAGTTTAAATACTCCGAATCGGCGACTTCCACGACTTAATGTTATGTGGGGAAAAAAAAAAAAACACAGACGCAACGCGTACAGTAGACCTCCAGAAACAAGACTCGAGCACAAAGGTTCCGCATTCAGCTTTACTCAACAAACTAACTAAATTCAGCTGCACTAAACTAAAGTCCTGTGTTCCTTCACACAAAAGAAAAAAATATATAATTTCACTTATTCATTTATTCTAGTTGCTGTAGTTATTATTTAGTTATTATGGCTAATAATTACATACAGTAAGTACAGCAAACAAATAACGATGACTGGGAACCAGCATAATCCTGTATACAGGGTTGCAGGGGGCCTGGAGCCTATCCCAGGAGTCTTCGGGCACGAGGAGGTGCCAATCCATCATAGGGCACACATTCACACACTACAGATAATTTGGGAACTCCAGTCAACCTAATCTGCATGTTTTTGGACTGTGGGAGGAAACCGGAGGACCCAATGGAGACCCATCAAGCACTGGGAGAACATGCAAACTCCATGCACACAAACCCGAGACGGGAATCGAACCCGGACCCTGGAGGTGCAAGGCGACAGTGTTAACCACTAAGCTCCAATACCACCACTGAGCCACTCACGGGGTTTACCCTATTTGGGGAGTCAATCCATCATAGGGCACACATTCACACACAACGGGCAATTTGGGAACTCCAATCAACCTAATCTGCATGTTTTTAGACTGTGGGAGGAAACCAGAGTATCTGGAGGAAACCCACCAAGCACAATGAGAATATGCAAACTTCATGCACACAGACCCGAGGAGGGATTTGAACCTGGACCCTGGAGGTGCAAGGCGACAGTGCTAACCGTGTAATTGTGTCTTTGGATAATACCATGTAACTACCCTCACACTCTCTTTTATGCTCTAGCTGCTGCGTAACTGCAATTAAATGTTGATTTATCATATTAGATAAAATATGTTGATCTGCTTCTCTTGTGTTTGATTGACAAGAGCACTTAGGCATTTGGCAGACTCATCCGGAGCGACTTACACGTTACCTCATTACACATATGAGCAGTTCAGGGTTAAGTGGCCCGCTCACTGGAGTTTTAAACTTGGGACATTCCAAGAAGTAGTCCAACACTCTAACCACTTTGGGGTCTTGAGCCTATCCCAGGAGACTTGAGGCACGAGGCGAGGTACACTCTGGGTGGGGTGCCAATCCATCACAGACCATACATACACACAAACGCACTCACTTTCACGGGATATTTGGAAGCACCAATGAGCCTAATCTGCATGTCTTTGACTGTGGGAGGAAACCGGAGCACCCCGAGGAAACCCAGCAAGCATGGGGAGAACATGCAAAATCCATGCACACAGACCCAGACAGGAGTCGCAAGGCGACAGTGCTAACCACTATCTGCCAAATGTTGTGAATGTAAATGTCAGTGCTCTCACACAGTGACCTGTAATGCCAGGGGTCCTGAAGAAATGAATAGCATCCGTACAAGGATGGTCTATCGAATAAAGTGTCAGATAAACATTTTGCATCACCAGCTGCTAATTATGATTTATGATTAAATAATAAGTTTATATCCATGTAGAGCTGCCGTGTGCCCCTCCCTGGTAGAAGCAGGGGTTTGCTCTTGTCCTAATACGGCCTGTTGTCTGAGTGAACACTGGCTCTCAGCTGCTCTCCAGCTAAGGTTGGGCTCTTTGACAAAATTTGACTCTCTATAACTTTATAACATAGTTATAACGACAATGCATCACCTGTAGTATATTGTATATTATATATAAACAGTATATTACATAATTTTAAATCTGACCTCAATTTTATTTAGACTTTATGAATAATTCTCAAACTATTTTTTTATTCATTCCTTTTAATAGCTTTACATTTAAAATATCAGTCACGAATTAAACCACACATATAGTCACGTCCATGTAGTTGGGTAATAGCTATAGGAACCATTAGCTATTTAGCATTTTCACTAAGCTAACACGCCGGTGTGGAGATACTTATTACATATATGTTATAATATATTATCTGCATGAGTTTAACTAAAAAAGAGCGTCAAACATAACATGTTTCGTGAAACAAAATGTTATTGGTTGGTACTGTTGATAACTCGTGATACAGATAACTGATACACAGGTGACACTTGTAGGAGCTAGTTAGCTTAGCTTAGCTCGGCTTAGCCAGCCTTGGGTATATGCTGCACTTGGCACATGCAAGGCTTTAAACTCTGACCGTGTCCTAAATACTGCCTTACTCCCTATTCCCTACACACTCCCAAGTGCACTCCGAGTCTCCTATGGTCCCTTATTGAAAGTGCGTTTTGCAGAAAACTTTGCAGAAGTTGCACACAGAAAGGCAAAACTTACAGAACAATTTACTACATGATGCAGCTGCCTTATACACACTTTGTGTATTTATATAGATCATTTACTGAAGGTGTGTGTGTGTTAAAGCTAAATATATCTGGGTTATTCTACAAAAATGGTGGAAAGTGCTGTTTTGCTGATGGCAAAATAATTTAAAGTAACGTAACAGGCTCTTGTATATGTTCAGAAAATATAGTATGTACTTTGAATCATGAAATACATTTGCTTACTTTAATGTTTATTGTTTAACTGTAGCATTTTTGTTTTTGCTACAATTAAAGGTCAAGTTAATAAAAATGTCCAGTCACTTTGATCATATACATCAAAGTGGGATCATATACTTTTCACGAAATAAATCTGATTCACAGTGACATCAATATCTTAATAAATAAGTTAAACACTAAAATTGTTAAACAATAATTGATTGTAATTAATAGTATGAAATAAATATCAGTCAACGCAAACTGTCATTGGTGTTACTGTTACATAAAAAGAGTTTTCGTCAGAAACATCTGAATTTATTTTGCCATTCCATGCAAAACCTTTCAGTCCATCATTGGTGTTACTTATATTATAATAAGAACTGTCAAAAATATGGACATATAGGTAATTGATTTTGACATAACTGAAAATGATGTGGTCTTACACATGGAAGACTTTGTGTAAATAGTTAAGATTTTTCTATAAAATGTCATCAGTGGTGTTGCCGTCAGTGTTGTTACTGTCACTGGTGTTACCGTCACTGGTGTTACCGTCACTGGTGTTACCGTCAGTGGTACTGTCACTGGTGTTACCCTCACTGGTGTTACCGTCACTGGTGTTACCGTCACTGGTGTTACCCTCACTGGTGTTACCCTCACTGGTGTTACCGTCACTGGTGTTACCGTCACTGGTGTTACCGTCAGTGTTACCGTCACTGGTGTTACCGTCAGTGGTGTTACCGTCACTGGTGTTACCGTCACTGGTGTTACCGTCAGTGGTGTTACCGTCACTGGTGTTACCGTCAGTGGTGTTACCGTCACTGGTGTTACCGTCACTGGTGTTGCCGTCAGTGGTGTTACCGTCAGTGGTGTTACCGTCACTGGTGTTACCGTCAGTGGTGTTACTGTCACTGGTGTTACTGTCACTGGTGTTACCGTCAGTGGTGTTACTGTCACTGGTGTTACTGTCAGTGGTGTTACCGTCAGTGGTGTTACCGTCACTGGTGTTGCCGTCAGTGGTGTTGCCGTCAGTGGTCTTACCGTCAGTGGTCTTACCGTCCTTGCCGTTACAAGTCATTGGTGTTACAAGTAATTGCTATTAAAGAATTTCTATTAAAGGAGATTTTTATGACCCAAATTCCACCTCATCTGTAGAATGAACCAAATATGTTCCTTACAAACAAAATGTTAGCCAGTAATAGATTATTAATTATTAGAGCAATAGATTATTAAAGCAAAAATGGATGTCCAGCTTTTTTTGGGATTCTCAAGGGCTCTGGGATTCGTAAACTCATAGCTCGGCCGAAAACATTTTTAAATAAGGGAAAACGAAAGCTTGTTGACAGATGGACAAAGTGTTTTGAAAATCAAGGAAATTATGTCTAATAAGTTAATAATCTAATAAATTAATTGGAGTAAATTACACAGCTACTGTAGAATGTGGATAATTTTTGACTCGGGAACCTTCAAAACAAATTGAGCTCTTGTATCACTACTACAGAGTAATATAATGTGATAGTGTCTCAGGGTAACTGAGGACACAGTGTTACAACAAACCTTATGGTAAATGAGCTAGATTATGGATTTTGGAGCATGGCATGTGGGTTTGCTCATTTAGTCACAAAAGCATGGTATCTGAGGTGCAGTTTGTGTTCCAAGGCGTTCAGTCATGTTGAAATCGGGCCGCAGTCCATTGGCAACCATGGAAAAGGTTTGAGCCCCTTTATTTCAGTAAAGAAAAATTGTAATGTTAAAACATGAAGAGACACCCTAAACAATTTCGTACCTCCAACTTTGTGAAAACCTTTTGAAATAGAAGCACATGTACTGTAAGTGTGATGGTAAGGTGTCCATATACTTTTGAGCATGTAGCAATCCACAGCTTATTAGCTCTTTCAAGAATCATTGTAAGGAATAACATTTTCATGTCATGTTGCAAATATCATTAACATGACATTTTCCCGTCTAGCCCACAGAGCTCTGAAGTCATGCCCTCAGACCTTGCCAAGAAGAAGGCTGCCAAGAAGAAAGAGGCAGCCAAAGCTCGTCAGCGTGTCAAAAAGCAGGAAGAGGTCGAGCAGTCGGAGGAAAATGGAGCGGTTCCAAATGGGGAGACAAATGGAGGTGTGTTATTTAAGCCGCAATGTACAGTAATGCTATGGTGCAATAGACAGCCGTGTGCACTGCTGATGAATACATTAATCTGTACAGTACCTAGTACGAGCCTACAGCATTTAAAGCTGGATAGTAATAGTGTGACATAAAAGGCAACTAAAAACTACTTAAAAGGCAACTAAACTGTCTTGTTTTTATTTGTATAAACTCTGTCCCTGTCCCTGTCTCTTTTGCAGATGTTTCTGCTCTGACTAAAGAGCTAGATGAGCTTGAGCTAAAGAAGATAGAGTCTTGGGCAGTTACAGGTGTCTTGGCATCGCACCCCAACAGTACAGACGTTCACATCAGCAGTCTTTCACTCACTTTCCATGGTCAGGAGCTGCTGAGCGACACGAGCCTGGAACTGAACTCAGGCAGACGTTACGGTCTCATTGGCCTCAATGGCACAGGTGTGGGTTATCGTCCTGTAAGAGATACCAAACATATGACTTACACCATGGTCCGAGGGTATTACATAGGTAGATAGATAGATAGAAAGACAGACAGACAGACCCACCGACCTCCGGTACATTGCATGCAACATTCACACATGCATTTACACACTACGGACAATTTGGGAATGCCAATTGGCCTAATCTGAATGTCTTCGGACTGTGTGGAGGAAACCAGAGTACTCAGGGGAAACCCACCAAGCATGGAGAGAACATTCAAACTCCAAACAGGCCCCGAGGCAGGAATCGAACCCAGACCCTGGAGGTGCAAGGCCACAGTGCTAACCACTAAGCCACCATAATATATAATAATAAAAATATAATTTGTCTGCGGATTCTGATGCTTAATAAGGCTGATATAAGACAAACCTGATTCCTAATGTCTTTTATGTTTTTACTCTAACATGTGAATATGTATACTATAAAAGATTATCCATTTTTTACTCGTGACAGGTAAATCTATGCTCCTCTCTGCTATCGGCCACCGAGAGGTTCCCATCCCCGAGCACATAGACATTTACCATCTGACACGTGAAATGGCTCCCAGTGAGAAGACAGCGTTACAGTGTGTGATGGAGGTGGATGCAGAGAGGATGCAGCTGGAGAAGGAGGCAGAAAGACTTGCCCATGAGGACTGTGAGTCAGACATCCAGAGAAAAGAAATACTATATAGTGAACAATAAGCCAATATAATGTATTGCATCCCACCTAGAGTGAAAAAGATCAAAGCTCAGAAACATGCCCTACTGAGACCTACCTCTGTTTTTTGACAGAATGAGTTCTGACAGATCCCAGTTCTAGAAGATATGTGCTCTTAGGAGATATGAAGGCTGTACCGAAAGTAATGCAAATATGGGCAAAACTTACCAGACACAGGTTTTTCAAATTGCATATGTTGGTAGATGACTCTTTATCTATAGTAACTCTTCTTCCTGTTCTTCCATCACTGAGTTTTTTACGAAGGAGTGGTGCAGGCTGTACGGCATCCACAGAAGGCTACAGAATGTTTACGGAGATGACACGACCGACAAGACAATGTGGATGAAGAAGAAGGCGAAAAACAAGGATTGAAGGAAACCACACAGCGGGAGAGCAACCGTCAACTGCGATCGCTGACACGAAAGTGGGTACAACAGCAATTTTCTCAAAGAGGATTCGAGAGTTGGAGAGACAATGACGCAAATGCATACCTTGTGATGGAGACCATGTTGAGTAGTGCCTTTGTACAGAGGAAGAGTTACTCTACCAACATGTGCAATTTGTTTGCCGGCTTGTGCATTACTTTTAGTACAATGATAAGACAGTAGATTTTTATCAATAACAACAAAATATTGTAATTTTTCTACTCATTAACTTTCTGCAGCCGAGTGCGAGAAGCTGATGGAGATCTATGAGCGCTTGGAAGAGCTGGATGCAGACAAAGCCGAGGTTCGAGCTTCACGCATTCTCTTCGGCCTGGGGTTTACTCCAGCCATGCAGCACAAAAAGCTCAAAGACTTCAGCGGCGGTTGGAGAATGCGTGTCTCGTTGGCCAGGTACGATATCTGCGTAAGCCGATTTTTTCACATTTTTTTCATAAATGAGTAATGATTTTATAATGATATTCACACATATGTCTGAATATGTCTTTTCCTCTTTCACTTTCCTTAACTTTGTCAGAGCACTGTTCATTAAACCTTTCATGCTGTTACTGGATGAACCCACTAACCACCTTGACCTGGATGCCTGCGTGTGGCTGGAGGAGGAACTCAAATCGTACGTTGTTCAGTCTTTTAGCTGTTTTGTAGACGTGTGTTGGGCAAGCTTTTGGAAAATTAGCGGATGACTTTGTTAAAGAATGCTAGAGAAGAACGCACATGTAGCACAATTGTAAAGCCTTCCATTTTTTTCCCTCCAGGTTTAAGCGAATTCTTGTACTCATCTCACACTCTCAAGACTTCCTAAACGGTGTTTGCACCAACATCATACATCTACACCACAGGAAACTCAGATATTACACAGTAAGTTGTTTTTATGCACGGCGTAAAGAGTTGATTAGGGAAGTGATGAATAGTGCAACGACTCCCCTGTTCCAACACACCTGATCCATCTGACTAAACATAACTAAGCCAGCGCAAGAGATGGATCGGCGCGATTAGTTTTGGAAGTGTATGGATGGTTGGTTTTTCCACGAAGATAGTTGAGCAACTCTGCAAAATAGAGTGAAATGTTTCAGCTAACAGTCTTACCACCACATTGAATAAAATGGAAAATGGTTGAGAATTATAGCTAAATCAGGGGAAAATATTCAACACTGCCTTGACTGGCGGCACGGTGGCTTAGTGGTTAGCACTGTCACCATGCACCTCCAGGTCCTGGGCTCGATTCCAGCGTAGGGTCTGTGTCAGTGGTATTTGCATGTTCTTCTTGCGCTTGGTGGGTTTCCTTCAGGTTCTCTGGTTTCCTCCCACAGTCCAAAGACATGCAGGTTAGGCTAATTGGCATTTCCAAATTGGAAACACCAATTCGGTCCTACCACGGTCCTAGAAATGTGAATAACTACAATGGTCCCCATTGGCCTTCATGGTCCCTAGTTGGGCTACAGAGGTTCATGGATGGATAGTGGATTTATTTGTTCAGGATCCTATATGGGTTTTTCTTGTCTGAAATGTGACATGTTGACTTGCAGCATGCAGGCAACATTAGTGTGTTTGAATTAGACTCTGATGTGTTCTCCCCCATGGTCAAGTTTAAATAACGAGTCCAAGAACATCAGAGGTGGTTTCAGTCAGCTTCAGCAACCTACTGTAACTGCAGGAAGTGAATCATATTTACCGAACTGTTTTAACAAGAAAGAAAATAAACAGTCCAGAAACGTGCACTCAGCATTCTTGTGCCATCTGATTGCGGTTAAAGGGCAATTACGACCAGTATGTGAAGACCAGGGAAGAGCTTGAGGAGAACCAGATGAAACGCTACAACTGGGAGCAGGACCAGATAGCACACATGAAGGTAGAACACCATGGTGCAGTAAACATGCTTGTGAGAATCTTTTGCTTCCCTCAGCGTTATTGCTCACACTTTAACATTTGCTGATGTCTGCTATTGCTCTCTAAACGTCACTGCTCTTTTCCTACTGTTTCATTCCTTACTTACATCAAGGGGAGTACATTTGCTCAAAGCTTATTGGTCAATAGTTTTTTCCCTCTTTGTGTGAAAACTGACAAAAAACTTTCTGCCCCGCTTTCTTTATGTAGAACTATATTGCTCGATTTGGTCACGGCTCGGCTAAGCTCGCTCGTCAGGCACAGAGCAAAGAGAAGACGTTGCAGAAGATGGTTTCCTCAGGCCTGACCTCCCGTGTAGTTACAGATAAGGTGGAGCATGCACACACACACACACACTTAAGAAATTGAAATATATGGGCATAGATGTGACCTGTTTGGATGAAGTAGCACTTCATCCCATCAGCTAGTGTTGAGAGAACTTGACAGATTCACATTTCAGAAAATAACAGAAGCTCTGCAACCAGTTTTTACGTTTTAGACCATTATTACTTTCAATACATTTGTATATATATATATATATATATATATATATATATATCTACCGCGAGG
>JAQMYJ010000001.1:24841005-24853342 GCA_030014305.1 Clarias laeviceps
CAATGATGCCAGCAGCGAAAATCTTGGGCTGTGGACAATGTGAAACATGTATTGTTCTCTGATGAGTCCACCTTCACCTTGTCTTTCCCACTCCGGGAGAGTTACGGTGTGGAGGAGCCCCAAAGAAGCGTAACACCCAGACTGTTGCATGCCCAGAGTGAAGCATGGGGTGGATCAGTGATGGTTTGGGTTGCAATATCATGGCATTCCCGAGGCACAATACTTGTGTTAGATGATCGCGTCATTGCCAAGGACTACTGAACCATTCTGGAGGAACATGTGCACCCAATGGTTCAAACATTGTATCCTGAAGTATACAATCAGGATGATAATGCACCAATACACACAGCAAGACTGGTGGTTTGATGAACATGAAAGTGAAGTTGAACATCTCCCATGGCCTGCACAGTCACCAGATCTAAATATTATTGAGCCACTTCGGGGTGTTTTGGAGGAGCGAGTCAGGAAACGTTTTCCTCCACCAGCATCACGTAGTGACCTGGACACTATTCTGCAAGAAGAATGGCTCAAAATCCCTCTGGCCACTGTGCAGGACTTGTATCTGTCATTCCCAAGACGAATTGATGCTGTATTGGCCGCAAAAGGAGGCCCTACACCATACTAATGAATTATTGAACCAGGTGTTTCAGTTTCATTGTCCAATCCCTGTATATTTGGGCTTGTAGTTCAGAAACCCCAATCATCCTCAATATCAAGCAAAACCATCTCAACTTCTAGCAAGCACACAGTTTATTACACTGATCAGTTGTTTATTGAGATACTGTACTTAATACTGAAACATCAAGCTTAAACTTCTCTTCTTTTCTCCGGCAGACTCTGTCTTTTTATTTTCCTCCTTGTGGGAAGATTCCACCTCCTGTCATCATGGTTCAGAACGTCAGTTTCAAATATTCAGACGACACAGTAAGTGTGAAGTCCAGGGAAAGGGAGTTTTTGCGTGCACGGGTCTTTACTCACTAAAGCTGACAAATCCCAATAAAGGCTTTAAATATGATGTTGGCTCAAATTAAAATAAAATGGAATATGTTTGTTTTGTAATGACATCAAATCATTGCAATTTGATATAAAACATTCTTACAGTACATCCCACTGTATCATGAGAAAAGTTGATTAGAATATATACGAGGGTGAGTCAAAAATGATCCACACATTGAGAAACGACAAATATATAATTTTTTGACATAATCTCTTTGCTTTTCAAAGCACTTTGTCCATCTGTGAACAAGCCTCCTTAAAAAAATGTTTCACCAGAAGTGAATCTTGATCCTTGCAGTGCTGCTTTCAGAGACCAAACAGGTGATGGAGCAAGATCAGGACTGTGTTCTTACTATATATCAGATGTTTTAACACCTTAAAACAAAGTTTTTGCAGAGTTTCAGCAGTGTTTAATTCGAAGTGTAGGCTTCAGCTCTTCAATAAGCATCTCATTATAACGAGCACTGTTGATTGTTGAACCTTTTTCCTGAAAATGTTCCAATACTGGCACTTAAGAATCCCAGAAAACTGTAATCATCAATTTTCCAGCTGATGGCTGACTTTTGACATTTTTCCCAGTTGGTGATTGAGGATGTTTCCATTCCATACTCTGCCGTTTACTCTCAGGCTCGTAGTGATGAATCCATTTCTCATCACCACTCAACGATTCTCTTTACGAAACTTTCTCCTTTTTCAGAGCATCGGTCCAAATTTTGTATGGAGATATCCAAATGCTTCTGTTTACGCTATCCGTGTGTTGTTTCAGCACTAGGTACAGTACACTCTCAGACCGCAAAAAAACTAATCACTACATGTTGCTCTTCCTTTATGCAAATCACATTTTTGCTCTCACCGCAGTTACAAATGAATGCATGTAAAACATTCACACCTGCCTTGAACAGACATGAAGCTGATAAGACCGGATAGGAGTGCGGATAATTTTTGACTGTAGAAGATATAATTTTCCTCTATTATATTAACAAATAAATTTTAGTCTTTCTCACGATCATAAATGTATGTCATGGCTTAAATGATAAGGCTGAATAAAACCTTTGTGTCATCACTTCTCCTGCTGCTCTGTTGCATCCACCTGCAAGTCACACCTGTTAAATTGTACTCATCATAAACTCATTTATGATTTTATTTTCCTCATGTTCATCCTACTAAAATTTATTTCTGGTTGGGCGATTCCTACATCAAAAAACAGTACATGTGCTAAGAAAGAACTGTGGGAAAAAATTTGAACACACTTTCCACTATACAGTGGTTTACAGTGACTAACTAAGGATAGGTACGTTACAGACTTGCTGTTAGGGGAAAAAGTTCAGCTATATGAAAGAAGACCACAGGCCTTGTGTTTGACATGTGCCGTAACGCTTCTGCCTGATGAGCTCAGACTTTTTGGGGTTAGTCATGAGTCAGCATGCTTCAAGACATTTAGGTTGCAAACTTTGTGCTCTGTATGCAACTACAGTACTTCTGGTGCTGCCACCTAGTGTAAAAGAAGTGTTACAGCTTAACTGAATATTAATCACAAATATCATGATGCGCCTAAGAGAAGCGGAATTCATCTTGTAAGTATTTTGTATTGTGATATTCACGAATGTCGCTAAAACTGCACAATCAGAAGTGATGCACTGTGTAAATCAACACAACAACCATTTTTCTTTGGGATCAGTGATTTCTTTGGGATCTACGTACATTCTACAACAATACTGGGGATTTCAAAACTATGAAATGACACATACTGTATGCAATTAAGCAATTATGTAACAACAACAGTCAGCTGTTATTTTAAGACATTAAGGTCAGCTGTTCTGGAATAGTTCTTGCATGAACAGTACATGTATCTTCAAGTGCATTTGCAAAAGCCATCAAGCACCATGATGAAGCTGGCTCTCATGAAGACCATCCCAGGAAAGCAAGACTTTAGAGAATTTAGAGTCACCAGCCTCAGAAATCACCAATTAACAAACAGCACCTCAGATTAGAGCCGTTTTTGAAGGCTTTACAGAGCATAAGAAGCAGACATATCTCAATATCAACTGTTCAAAGGAGATTATTGCATAATTCGGACGTCTCCAGCATTAAAAAGCATTAGGAGTTAGAAAGTGATCCCAAACGTTTTTCGTGTATATGATCAGCACTCCCTTACGGAAATGAGCAGAGAATCCTGAGATCCTTGAGTGTCTACTGACCTTGTATTTTCTTTTCTTTTTTTAAAGCCATATATTTATAAAAACCTGGAGTTTGGCATTGACCTGGATACGCGAGTGGCTCTAGTGGGCCCTAATGGAGCGGGAAAGTCCACACTACTGAAACTGCTGATGGGAGAGGTACAGTACGTTGACTGTAACTATGTGAACAACTTAATTAACAAATGTATTTTTTTACTTCACATTCAGTGTACTTAAACCTTAATGCTTACATTTTTTCTTTATCAGCTCCTCCCAACTGATGGCATGATCAGGAAACACTCACATGTGAAGATCGGCAGGTATCACCAGGTGAGCTGTCTGCTATGCGTGGTACTAGACTCAATGCCAGCTTAGATTTTAACTTCTAATAACCAAGGACAGGGGCTTACAAATGACCAAACATATGAATACATCTCTGGTTTTCATCTAATTGTTCAGGCTTTCAGTTTTTGTGTCACATGTGTCTCGTAGCATCTGACTGAACAGCTGGAGTTGGACCTGTCTCCTCTGGAGTACATGATGAAGTGCTACCCAGAGATCAAAGAAAAGGAAGAGATGAGAAAGATCATCGGACGGTACGGTCTGACGGGTAAACAGCAGGTGTGTGTCTGATTAAGAAGGCGTAGGAAACACTAACATCTGTTACAGATCATGATACTGTACATCGATATTTGGAATTTCTAAGTAAGTATATTTAATACGTTATATGTGATAAATATGGTGAATCTTCTCATCAGGTGAGTCCCATCAGAAATCTGTCAGACGGTCAAAAGTGTCGGGTGTGCTTCGCCTGGCTGGCATGGCAGAACCCCCACATGCTCTTCCTGGACGAGCCTACCAATCACCTGGACATCGAGACCATCGACGCCCTGGCAGAAGCCATAAACGAGTTTGAGGGAGGGATGATGCTGGTCAGCCACGACTTCAGACTTATCCAGCAGGTACATTACTAGTGCAGAGTAAGATCTCAAAGCTATTTTTAAGTAGCTGTTTTTTTCCTTGTAGAAAAATAAAAGTTTCTGTGATATGTTTGATTTTAGGTGGCTCAGGAAATTTGGGTGTGTGAGAATCAGACCATCACTAAATGGAACGGAGACATCTTGGCGTACAAGGAACACTTGAAGTCAAAAATTGATAAACAGACTCATGATGTTTGAAGGTCTCAATTGCATCATGGATAGATTACTTCGCCGGCTCGTCTTACTGTAATGCATGCGGTCTGAGAACATTTCCCACAGGCGTTCCTCAAAATTTCAGAGTGGATTGTGAATCGCATTCCAGTATTTTCTGGCATCACACTACTGTTGGATTTGTTTTTATTTAAGAAGATAAATGCAATAATGTTGAATAAATAAAACTTTTACGAAAATTGTACTGTAGGCTAGGACTTGTATAATCACATGATTTTAAAGTAATAACTCAAAAACACATTCGCAAAGCAGTGTTTAATGAAAATAGCTTTTAAAAGGTGACAAACAGGTGCAGTTTGAGGTAACAAAAGGTCAAAAAGAAGGCAAGCAAAATACTGATAGTGAAGCAATTAAAAGAAATTAAGTATGAAACCCGTTTGGGGGATTTTGAAATAAAATGTGCAATATTATTTCCTGTATAAACCAAGCTTGACGACTGCCGGCATTCACCAGTGTGTAATGATATGGGATGTGATATATAATGAATCTGTTCCATAGGCTATGTGTCAAAACATGCCTGTAGTACAGAATATACTAAAAATGACAGTAGATTTTAAGATTTTACAGTAAATTACCTGGATAAAAATGGTGGAATTGTCAGAAAGGGCATCTGGTATAAAACCTGTACCAAGCTGAATATGTGGATCAGTTGGTCAACTTTGGCATCTTATTAACGTGGAGCAGATGGAACAACAATGTACTTAATACATTTATAGTATTATATTTGTTGGCAACACTGTTAAACTCAGTCAATGTTTTTTAACAATATGTCCACACTGTATTAACTATATACCTTTATTAGGTTTTCTTCGAAATTTTACATACACTGAAATGTGTAGTGTCACATCCTGGTTACAGAATCCATATGTGAAGATAACACATGACTGTTTTTATCTGAAAGCATAAAATTTATTCTAATTGAGATATTCATGCAATAATGTCCTTTAACATAATTGCCATAATTTAATAGCAAAAAACCTGCAAAGTGAAATAGTTCATTTGAATCAACAATTATTTTTCCTCCATCACTGTTCAGCAACAACATTAAATGCTCAGGTTTAATAGATTTTGGGGAAAATGAGTTCCTTTCATCCAGAATCAGCACCATGATGGATAAAGAAACAGGGTGTCATGAATCAGCTCATGATTTAAACTTCTTCACCTCAAAGTAAGTTACATCATAATTCTTAAAATGATTGAGAATAAACGATAATGAGAATAATAGAAATAAACCTAAAAAAATATAATAATAATAATGGACCTATTGAGTTTAACCTAATGAGTTCCAACACAGTTCCAGTTGACAAATTCAGAACTTTTAACATTGCTATAGTATAGTTTGTAAAACATTTAGTGTTTCTAAAGCAGATGCCAACACTTTTCCTCATTAGAAACATTAACATTATAGGGGAAATGTCATTCAATA
The DNA here is from genome assembly GCA_030014305.1 of Clarias laeviceps. NCBI lineage: Eukaryota > Metazoa > Chordata > Actinopteri > Siluriformes > Clariidae > Clarias > Clarias laeviceps. Next base: position 24,846,816 of record JAQMYJ010000001.1, read on the forward strand.
GGAACTATACAAGAAAGTGTTTGTATCACACAGGATTATTTCAAACAGTTACCAGTTGGACATATGCAATATAACATTGTAGTCACGCTAGGTAACAAATTGAATCCGCCCAGTATATATTTCTGTTTCACAACTAACGGAGCAGAGCGCAGGTTCTCGCCCCATGAATAACTTCTGACCATTCTCATTATTTTGATCAGTTTAAGAGTCATTTCAATATGGAAATGTTTCACCTTTTATGGTTAACTAATATTTTCTCAATTTAAAATAAAAATTGCATTTTGTATTTGCCTCATTCCATTATTCCATGCCTCATTCCTTCATTTACCATGATAAAGACAAGATTTTTACCATGGTACAATATGTATGGTAAGCTTGTGCGGTCATTTAGTGTACTATATAATAATATCCATTTAATCAGTGTTTCATACGTATAAATATCATTATTATAACATATTGTTTACATGTTTATGCATTTATGCATGTGTTCCATAGTACAAAACTACAGTACATAGTAAAACCATGTACCATACTATAGTACATGTACCTTTTTATCAAAGTATGTACCATGGTAGAACCAAATAAGTACCATGGTATTGTCAAAAATACAATGATACAGTACTAGATATTATGGTACAGGTACAACTGGACTACCATGCCGTTGGGAATACCTTTCTTTGAGAGATCTTGAAAAAAGCAATATTTTGATAAAAATCTAAATAAATGCACTCATTCTCTGCTATCCTGTACAGAGAGCACGAGGCAGGGTACTCCATGGCAGGACACACACACACACACACACACACACACACACACACTATGGGCAATTTGGGAATGCCAGTTTTCCTAATCTGCATGTCTTTAGACTGTGGGAGGAAACCTGAGTACCTGGAGGAAACCCACAGGGTGCAGGGAGAACAAACAACCTCCATGCACACAGGGCGGAATCAAACCCTCGTCCCTGGCGGTGCGAGGCGCCTGTTTATTAAAATAATATCATTCATAATATCACGTGCAATTTGGGAACATCAATTAGCATAATCTGCATGTCATTGGGGAGCAAACCGGAGAACCTGGAGGAAACCCACCAAGCACGGGGAGAACATGCAAACTCCACACACACAGACAGACAGAGGTGGGACTCGAACCCGGACCCTGGAGATACGAGGCCTAAGTGCTAACCAGTTGTTAAAAAAAAAGTGCTGCCTAGTTGTTAAAATAATGTCATTCATGATATATGTACTTCTATATCAAGGACAAATACTTTAGATTATGTCTTAATTTAAGATAAATAATAACACTTAAAAAAATACATATTTTTAATATATTAAATATTCGTTGTTAGACACAATTTGACAGAGAACATGCACAAATAAAGACTGTCATTTATTTTATTTAATATTTTATTTATATTTATTTATCTATTTGCATTTTTGTTTTCAAATGGAAATCATATTATTTATTTTTGAAGTATTTTTCCATCTCCGCGCTCGTGCCAGACTCTGGCCAATCGCAGCGCTCCTAATTCAGCGGTAGGCGTGTCGTTTCGCGCCAACCAGGAAGTTGTTGCAGGCTTGATCACGTGGTATTGTTTTGCGTTCTTGCCGCCTTACCTGCGCTTCCTCCTCACTTGAGGGTCTGATAATGAAACATGTCCTCCTCTGAGAGCTCGGCTGTTGGGGGAGTCCAGGGCTCTTTACTCAAACTACACACCTTTCTCAAAGACACAGAAACGAGAAACGCTGCTATCATCTGTCATGATATTATCGGGGACCTGGGACAGGAGTGCATGGTGACCAAGAATGAGAATGAATTGGGTGAGAAGCTATAAAACTGGGCCTGTAGTGGGTGTGTTTGTGTTTGAGCTCATTCAATCAATGCAATACTGAAGCTGTGAGTTTGTTTATCATGGTAATCAGTGGGTAATGCAAGATTTTTCTTTGTGCATTCAGCATTTTTTGGAAGTTACATTGTACATAATTTTAATGCAATGCAAAAAAAAAATTGTATCTGTAATAATGTGTGTGTGTGTGTGAGAGAGAGAGAGAGAGAAAAAAAAAACAGGTCATAATGCTTGCATGAGTGATTTCCTCTAGTTTTTTATGCAGCTGCACCCTGTTGAAGGAATTTGTTTTCATTTGTTTTCCTGTGCAAGAATCAGCCATAACATTAAAACCTCTAACAGTGAACAACATCCATCATCTCATTACACCGGCACTTGTTAAGGGCTGAGATATACACTGATTATGACCACCCGGATTATATTGAGTAGAACCCCTCCTTTTGCCACCATAACAGTGATGCACTGTGTGTTTCAATCCCAACAATCATTAACCTTTTCATCAATTTGACTTGTACTTCTAATAAATCCGACTACCTTCACTCCCCGTGTGCATCAGTGAGCCTTGGCCACCCATGATTTGACTTTTTTGGATCACTTTTGGTACTGTATGTCCTGACCACTGCAGACCAGGAACATCCCACACGAGCTGAAGTTTTGTACTCTAACACCATGTTGAACAGGTGGTTTTAATGTTATGGCTGATCAGTGTATAAGGTCACTAAACTGACTTGCCCATCTCAATACAGCTTTCCAGACATCCTTGTTGTTCGCAAAAGAAGGCGGCCTACTTAGCTTTCTCCGCAAGTCCCTGGGCAATGACATGGTAAGACTTTTGCAAGCTGACCATCATACTAGTTTTTATTATTAGTGCTCCTGTGTGTTAATTTCTGCGCCTGCTCTCTAGCTCCAGGATGCCAGGGTGGATGTCCTTAATCTGCTGGCGACATTCCTGCAGAAGATGGCTGGCTACGTTAAAGGATGGGAGAAGAACTATGCCGTTGAGCTCAAGGTGACTCGAAGGCAGTGCCTCCGCTTGGGCTTTGATTCTTAGCTGCATGCAGATTGACGTTTTTTGTGAGCGAAGACACTTTTTGCCTCTTGACTAGATATGCAATGTTATACAACTTTTGGTTCCGACAGAGTAATCTGATTGGACGAGAGGCATTCCATTAGTGGTGGTAGAGCATAAAAGCAGTGGAGAGTTTAACTACATGTATCAGTCCGCATTACAGGTATTCTAGTAACTGTTAATTACATAAACTGTCGTTAACCAACATGACTGAATGTAGGTCAGTGTGCAGTCCTGGAAAGAGGGGAGAGCAGCTGCCTGCTAAAAGCCATATTCAAGATGTCCTCAATCTGATAATGTTATATCATTATATCAAAACCAACTAGCTTCTAACACAAGGCTGAGTCCCAAATCCCTCTGTAACCCCTGATCAAGGGCACTACTTGGTTGGTGGAACAAGGGATTGAACACCCTACATAGTGCACTAGCTTTCCATTTTATGCTATTTGGGTTTCAACCCAGAAAACCCTGAAGTTAGCTGATATTCTAAAGTGGTATAAGTGGAAATATAAAGTAAATCTCGTAGATTTCTCAGGCTTGTCCACCATCCCCGTAGTTTATTCTCCTCATCTTTTTGTTTGTCTACATACAGTGGTACCAGTAATAATTTAAAACTACTTTCACCGCTTTTAACTACACTGACTGACGGTTGCCAGCTCCACCCACCAGTCGCGGGTAGTTACTTCCTCCAATCACAGAAGGAGATGTGCTGGTGGAGCAAATTAATTAGTTAAATAAACAAATGAATGAGAATCTGTTGATAATAAATGGTGTTTGTGGAATTGTATTTGTGTATAAACTCACTGTTTAATTTGAATACTTAATTGAAGCTCTAAGCATAGGCTCATTTCAAATTCATACTAATATACTTTTAGTAACCAAGCCGTTCTTTGACAATCTTTTATTTTTGTTTATAAGTGGATCAGGTTGGTTAAAATAATTTTTTTTTTCTTATTTGTGAACAGGACGCTTGTCTTGTTGTCTACACCAAGGACAAAGCTGCAAAGTGTAGGGGACCTGCCTTAGAACTGCTTATGAAGGTGAGTTATCCAGTTATGCAAAGAATGTTTAGGTGTTTGTACTTTCGCTTTTATTTGATTTTACTTTTTTCCAAGTATATTTTCCTGTAAATAACATTTAGACTTGTATATGTTAAAATTTTTCACTAGGTACTCTATCTCACCAAGGACTTGAGTATTGCTCAGGACTTTAAATTAGGAGACATGTTCAACAAGTTTTATGGCGAGCTGTGTCAGAAAAACAAGATACCCGACACTGGCAAGTTTAATTATCAAAATAACTAATAATACTGTAATAGATGTCGAGGTCATCATGGCAACAAACTCTCATATCCATAGAGCACTTCAAGCTGCCAGCATTTCCTCCGTTTTTTTCTCTCCTTACAGTGCTGGGGAACATTTATGAACTCCTTGGCGTATTGGGTGAAGTGCACCCTAGCGAGATGGTCAACAATTCAGACAAACTCTATAAGGCCTATCTTGGAGAACTGAAGCTGCAGGTATAGAAGCGTTCAGAATGAAATAAATTAGAGCATGCTTACACAATAAACATGAATACAGTAGATTACTTAAGGCTAAGTTCACCAGCCTGAAGTGACTCAATTCTCGTTTTAACCCAGATAATGTGAACAAAGACATATCGATGTGTGGTGTTTCAAAAGACAGATGTTCGAGTCAGATAAAAGTCACTTGTAATTATGAATGTGAACTGACACGGCATGCAAATCCGATCTGTCCAGAAATATCATAATCGAAAAATCTGGCTTGTAATGTGAACATGGCTTGAATAGAAATGTTCATCTTTTCCAGATGACCTCTGCAACGAAGGAGCCGAAGCTTCCTGTTGTTGCTGGGGTTTTGAGGGGAATCACAGCACTCATGGTGAACTTTACTAAATCAGTGGAAGAAGGTATGTGTGAGAGTGTGTTTCGTTTTAAGCATATAGATACAAACACATCTGATTGCTCTAACCTCATGTCTAACGTCATTTCTAAACTAGATCCTGATACCTCAAAAGAAATCTTTGACTGTGCACTAAAGGCAATCAGCCCACAGGTGAGTGGAGACAGTTTGCTTTAGAAATATATTTATTACTACTTTATATGTACAACTTTTACAAAATCTTTCTTCTTTAAATCCTCTTTAGACTGAAATGAAGCGCTACGCAGTCCCCTGTGGTAAGAGGTTGGAGTTTGTTTGGTTTTATTTGTGTACAGTATGCGTGTTCAAAGTTTGTTAGAAAAATCATATAGGACTTTCTTTCAGCTGCTCCTGTCGCAGGGTTGCCACAGCGGCACCACAGGTTTTACACCAGATAAAGTTCTTGACGCAACCCTTTTTTAAATTTTTTTTTACTGGACTTGGGACCGGCACTGCATCCAATGGCTGGGGTTTGGGCAGTGGGTTGGAATGGAACCTGGGCTTTTCGCATAGCAGGCGAGAAACCTACCACTGAGCCACCAATGCCCTGTTAGGAAAATCTGATTTTATGATATTATGGTAAAAGCATGTGAGTGTTCCACAAAATAAAAAACAAATTACAACAGCAAAACGAGATTTCAATTCATAAAGACAAAAAACAGAAACCTGTGTGAACTTTTATACTGTCTAAGAAATCCAGCTGTAGGGCAGCATAGCAACATCATTCAGCATATATTTGCAAAAGCGGACTGATTGTAGAGAGCAAACTCAAGTGATCTTTGTGTAGGAGATCTGACGTATTCTCTCTCCCCTTTCCTCAGTCACAACAACACTTATAGTGTAGTCGTGATACCAAAATGTTTGTTTCGATACCAATACGATGATAAATTTCAATACTTTGCGATACATTTATTAGACTTACTGTACTGTATGTAGATAAAAAAAAATAGGTTAGAAAGGTACTGGTGTTAAATGTCTTACAGCAGAGGCTTGCTTAGTTTGTGAAAATATTTTGATGAGATTGATTAGATATCATGATCTAGGACGAGATTAAGTCATATTGTCTGATTATTTTAAAAATGTTGATATGTCTTTGTTAGGAGGAATGCTGTATAATGATGTATAATATAGAGTGAATGATAAAATTAGTAGAGTTTCATTTCCGTTTTCCACGTTTGTGATTGGATCCAACAGGGTTTAACAGGAAAAAATATATACTGTGTATATGTATGTATATGTATATATGTGTGTGTGTGTGTGTGTGTGTGTGTGTGTATATGTATGTGTGTGTATATATATATATATATATATATATATATATATATATGCACGCACACACACACACACACACACACACACACACACACACACACACGGTGGATACGGAAAGTATTCAGACCCCCTTAAATTTTTCACTTTGTTATATTGCAGCCATTTGCTTAAATCATCAAGTTAATTTTTTTTCCTCATTAATGTACACACAGCACCCCATATTGACAGAAATTCAGACTATATATTCAGACCCTTTGCTCAGTATTTAGAAGAAGCAGCCTTTTGATCTAATACAGCCATGAGCCATGACTTGAGACTGGCACTGCGTATTCAGACCCTTTGCTGTGACACTCATATATTTAACTCAGGTGCTGTCCATTTCTTCTGATCATCCTTGAGATGG
>JAQMYJ010000001.1:24861954-24876202 GCA_030014305.1 Clarias laeviceps
CAGGAAACGAAATTAATTGCCATTTTCATAATCAATTGCTTAAAATGCACAGGAAATCAACCAACTGTTGACTAGATTCGATGATCAGTACTATGTATTCTGTATAGCCTATAACCTGTGCTAACTTGTTAAAGAACTTTTAAAATACTGGCCCCTTAACTGCAAAACTGTCGGATTTTTATCAAAAATCTTATTTAAATGATTTCATAAAAAAATTATTTCATAAAATGAAAATCCTAAAACTAATTTAAAGGAACACAACTGATATACCGATGTTTTAACACAAGGAGGAGAGATGAAGTAGGTGTACATTTTACTAAAATCCAAATTTTTTGCATTTATTATTTTTGGGATTTATTATATTTGAAAACATTTGGAACACCCTGTGGTTGCTACACAATAATTTCAGAGTTTCTCCTTCTGTAATCGTGTTATATTAAAAATGTGGCTGTTAATGATCGTGTTATAATGTGTGGTGTGTCAGGGAGACGAGTCCCCCATCGGTGTGGTCCGGCGGCGAGTGGTGCAGCTTTTAGGCCATCTTGGAGGACAGCTGAACAGAAGTTTGGTTACAGGTGAGCTGCTTTAAAAAAAAGTTTTTTTGTAAACGTGAGAGAATTATTATTAGAGGATATATATACTGCACAGTGTGCATTTGGATTTTTTTTAACGTTTTTAAGGGTTGCTTCTTTGAAGAGTATAAGCATTGCATGTTTTTTTTCCCCCCCTAGCCATATCTGCAGAGGACATGATGAGACGGTTTGTAGCATGGGACAGTGAGAAAAGGCTGAGCTTCGCCGTGCCTTTCAAAGACATCAAGCCAGTAATCTACCTGGACCCCTTCCTGCCGAGAATCACCGAGCTTGCTCTCTCCTCTAGTGATAGACAAACTAAAGTATGTCTATATAACCATTTCAGCAGCTTATCTTACCTTTAGAAATATCATACTGATTCACAATTTTATGATTATATTTGTGGTTCTGTATTTACGGAAACATATAACATTATACAGGATGATTTGAAATAGATTTGTAAAATTTGTCAGGAAACTGAAAGGTGATGGCTTTAAATGCTGGATACTTATTGCTTAGTTTGTGGCTTTAAATAAAAGCATCCAGGTGAGTTGGTTTTAGACTAGACTAGAACCTTGGTTTGAGAGTACTTTGGTCCATGAGTGTTTCACAAGACGAGCAAAAATTTGTAATAATAAACGAGCGAGGTCTTGAAATATGAGCAGTATTGTTGGTAATCGTCTCCCATGCTCGGTCTCAGTGTGCGAGAGTCACTTACTTGTATATAGTCAACATCCGTATGTGCGTGTATTGTTTGCTATAACACTGTGACCACGTGGTTACGTGTAAAGCATTTTTAGGGCCCAAGCACTATAGGGTGCGCAGGATCCTCTTGTTTTCCTAAGGATTTTTTTCCCACCCTTTTAGACTTTTTGGGGTCTTAACATGCTCAAAAAATCATGAAAATTGCCAGACAGGTTGGAATCTGCTGCCATTAGGATTCATGTGGTCCGGGGCCCTCAGGGGCCCCCACACAATATTTTTCTGCACACTTTCACATAGGCACACGAAACTCTGCACACATTTAGAGCCGAACAACTTTCGCACTGCATGTCCTGAGCTCAACTCAACATTTTATTTGTTATTTTACGGTTATTTTGGGTTGTTCGCAAAAAATGCCCTCGATGGAGTTTGATATACTCCTCCTAGGGAATTTATAAGATTGCCACCAAACTGGACTGATGTGATCTAAAGACATTTAGGATGCAAAATTGCGGAGGGACAGCCGTGATAATGCCTTAAACTTACACTGAAAAATTATTAATAACTTTCTGTGTGGCATTAATGTCAACACTCTTACACTCACACAGACACACACACACATTAACGCACTCAAGTATTTAGGGCCCAAACTGACATTAGCCCTGTATAGTGTGTGACGTGTGCTGTGCAACCGGGTGGCGATGGCTTTTTGTAGGTATTAACACACTCAAATAACACACAGGTTGTGCGGTGCCCCCGGCGTGTTGATGGCACAGGGTGCTTGGGCCCGTCATCGTTGCTTGCAGCTATATTTTATTTTTATCCGTATGAGTGTGTGAGCACCTGCGTGAGTGAGAGTCTTTGTCAGTATAGTGGTGTGTGATCAAATTCAAATTTTATTCGTCTCATACACAGTATGATAAGAAGTGAAATACTTATACGACTGCTGACGACCTCAAAATTTCAAAAAGAAGGTTTCAGTATGAAATAAGAGAATTTACAAATTAGAAATATAAGAGAAATATGGAAATAAACTTTTGCTGTAAAGGAGTTTTAAATTTACATTACGTACAAGCAATAAAATTCTCGCCCAGGCTCGATTCCCGTCTCTGTGTGCATGGAGTTTGCATGTTCTCCCTGTGCTTGGTGGGTTTCCTTCGGGTACACCGGTTTCCTCCCACAGTCCAAAGACATGCAGATTAGGCGTTATAACTGGTGTTCCCAAATTGCCCCTGTGAATGAATGAGTGTGTGAGTAAGTGTGTGTGTTTGTTTGCCCTGTGATGGATTGGCACCCTGTCCAGGGTTTACCCCCCCCCCCCCCCTCATGCCCTAAGCCTCCTGGGATAGGCTCCAGGCCCACCGCGACCCTGAATACAGGATAAAGCGGTATAGACGATGAGTAAGTGAAGTGAGTGAGTGTTAAAATTCTAAATAAATTTACCATACAATTTGCTCCTACTACACGGGACACTGCCAATTTGTGGTCAGTTTAGAGTGCACCACCTATAGGATTACAGAGCAAAGGCAACATTTTAACACCAAAAAAAAAGAAAAAAAAATGTAGTTATTAAAAAATCAGTTTTAAAGTCAGTCTGGAGATGCATGAATTGGCACCCAAAAGAATAACAAGACATCACTGAATCGATTATTTAAAAAAAAAAAAAAAAATTCTCTAGTAGCTTATGTTTGAACGAATGAGCGGCCTTCAGCTAAATAATTGGCATAAACCAATGATTAGGTGGACGCTGAATTACGGACACTTTTTTAAAAATGTTATATCGGTTCTTCTGTACGGTATTCTACACTATGATTAGAACTGATTGACTGATGGAGGTCCTCCTCTCCTGTGTGGGTCTAGGTGGCAGCGTGCGAGCTTCTCCACAGTCTGGTGGTGTATATGGTGGGGAGAGGAGCTCAGATGTCAGAGGAAGAGAAGTCAACTCCGCCCATGTACAACCTGCACAAACGTGTCTTCCCCGTGCTACTACGCCTGGCCTGTGATGTTGATCAGGTCTGTGTAATATACACTTGATTCAAAAATAAATAAGTGATTATAATATACAGTAATAATATTAAATATGTGGTACTACATTTTATAGTGCATTTTTCATTGTATTCATTCTTTTCAAATATTCCGTATTATGTCTAAGTCAGGAGTTAAAATATTAATGTATGTACTTGCTCATTTCTCCCAGGTGACAAGGCAGCTATTTGAGCCTTTGGTAATGCAGCTGATCCACTGGTTCACCAACAACAAAAAGTTTGAGAGTCAGGACACCGTAGCTGTGCTGGAAGCCATTCTGGTAAATATCACTGTCGATATACATAGTGTACATACAGAATGAATCCGTAACAAGCTAATTTACTTTGAAAAGCTAAATAAAAGAGTTAGCTTAGTGTTTAAAAGGTTGGTCTACTGAGCGGAAGGTTGTGAGTTCAAATTCTAGTACTACTGCTACTCAAACACTCGGGTGTATAAGTGAGATTAATGAAATAAAATAACATCTTTGCACTTTCATATCCTTATATTTTTCACTGTTTACACTTTTGTAAAGCATGTTCCTGTGCAATTTAAATTTCTATTTTAATTCTATTTTATTTCTATAACTTAATTTCCAGTTATTTTTTTTTCTATTGCAAATTCTGTCTCTATTTTAATTGTATCTTCTAGCGTAAATAGTCATAAGAATTTTATTTTAATTAGCAGATTAACAATATCTGCTAATTTTATAATTTAAAAACTTATTATATAATATTTATTATATAAGTCTGTAACCGTGACGTAAACTCTAGTTGATCTACGAATCTCTGTTCATCATTGAGTGCTGATTAATTGCAAAGTTTAACTTAAAATGTGGGAAAATCAGTTTTACTGTTTTTGTTTGAAGCCATATTTGGGACTGATTTACTTTTTGCACATGCGCAAATGTTAATTTCGTTCACTTTAATGTTTTTTTTCCCTCACAGCAGCTTTGTCCCTATCAGGGTTGCCAGATCACACTGAAAACGCACCTAGACAGTTCAGTCTGATAAAAATCCCAAATAATATCAGTATTATAACTCATTGTACTGTAGATTAGTTATATATGCATATAATAAGTTCAAGAAGTTTAGCTTAATTTCTTTATTACCCCACCCAAGTTGTTGTTGTTATTAGGTAACTTGTTTATCTTGAGGTGGTAAAAGTACCTTGGGTAGAGTAAGAAGGAAATCTGTTATAGCTGCTGTACTGTAAGTGACAACAGGAAGTAACTAAATTTGGCAACATTAAATGTAACTATAAATGAAAATTCTGTGTTGTGTTGTCATAAATTAATATTCTATTTTCTGTAAATAGGTTATTTAAAAACCTACCTCCCCCCCCCCCTAACCTAATCTGTAAATAGGTTATTTAAAAACCTACCTCCCCCCCCAAAGCATAGTAATGTGATGTCTGGGTCAATACACGATTTAATAGAGATAAATAGTTGGGGGAAATTTTCAGTTACATATCGCAATTCTTTCATGTGGAAATGCATGTATCGCCACAATGGCTTAAAAAAATTTTTTTACTTTTATTTAATTTTTTTTATTAAAATATATTTGCATTTGAGGTGGTAAAAATGTTGCAGTTCCTCTATAATCCTACGGGGGCATGCTCTAAACTAATCACACATTGGCGGGCACCTCAGCATCCTGTGTGGGTACAAGCAAATTATTTGCCGTTTGTTTAGAAATCTGAAAAAAGATTAATATCGAGTCTGTATATTTATAAAATCCTGGTACTAACAGAATCGCAATACAAATCGAATCAGTACCTGGGTATAGTGATGACAACGTATCGGAGCGTCCCTGTTGATTCCAAGTACTATTTACCGGATAATAATTTATTTTTTATTTTTTAAATAAAAGTTGAAAGTATGAAAATAACAGCATTTTTTATTAATGTTGTGAAAATAATGTATTGGCTGTAAAATCCAGGACGGTGTGGTGGACCCCCTGGACAGCACATTGAGGGACTTCAGTGGCCGCTGCATTCAGGAGTTTGTGAAGTGGTCGATCAAACAGACCACCCCAGAGCAGCAGAAGAAGAGCCCGGCCAACATCAAGTCCTTGTTCAAACGCATTTATAGTCTTGCCCTACACCCTAATGTTTTCAAGAGACTGGGAGCTTCACTGGCATTTAACAACATCTACAGACACTTCAGGTATGAATATGATTGAATTTTTGAAATCTTCAGATCGTTATTAAATGAAGAGCTGCTTAACAGTATTTATGTTTACAGTTGATCATGCTGAGAGATTTCTATTTATGTATTTTTAACACATTTTTGAATAATACATAATAACATGAATGAACATAAATGCCTTTATTAGTGCAGTGTGTAATAAAGAAGTCATCAGAGGTTTAGTCTATAAGTGTGCACTCTCTCATCTCCACACACACCAGTACTAGGTATTAAGGGGTTCTTGATTGCTTGTTTTAGGCGTGTGGGGAGAGGACAAAGACAAACACATGGACCATGGCGTCTCTGATGACATGTACAGAAAAACGCTAGCTTAGGAATTTCGGCATACGAGTTTGAAGCATATAGCATTGTGTGGAAGATTTTTGTGTCTTTTCCTTTCAGAGAGGAAAACTCTCTGGTGCAGCAGTTTGTATTTGAGGTGCTCGTGGTCTTCGTGGAGAGCCTGGCTTTAGCACATTCAGATGAAAAATCATTGGGTAAGAAACCATCTTTTTGCTTCTTTTTCAGTTCATTATATTTGATCTAATTACAGGTAACATTTGTTGCTTTGGTGTGATCTTTAAAGGAACTGTACAGCAGTGCTGCAGTGCTTTGGACCATCTTAAAAGGATTATCAAGCACAAAGCAGACTCGCTTAATCAAAATGTCAAGAGACGCATACCCAGGTATGAGATAGTGTCTCGGAGTATGGCTGATGTATTTTGTGAATTAGGAGTCGTTTTTTTCCCCTCAAGTTTAATGATTGTTTTGTCGAACCTACACCCTGGCTGTTTGTGTTAGCTGATGGTGCTTATTTATTGTCTACAGGTGTTTTCCACCAGACCAGTCCCTGAGTCTCATCGACATGGTCAAATGGTTGCTGACCCAATGTGGACGTCCACAGACTGAATGTCGTCACAAATGCCTTGAGCTCTTCTTTGAGTTTGTCCCGCTTTTGCCAGGTAGCCGACAATCTCATAACCTGACGATTAAACACTAACCAGCCAAAACATTATGACCACCTGCCTAATATAGAGTAGGTCTCCTCTTTTGCAACCAAAACAGTAATAACCTGTGTGTTCTGACACCTTTCTTCTGAAACCAGTTTTAACCTTTTCAGGAGGTTTCAACTACATCTCTTCTATTAGATCTATCCATCTTTCCTCCCTCTGTGCATCAATTAGCCTTGGCCACCCATGACCCTCTCACTGGTTTTCCTTCCTTGGACCACTTATGGTAGGTCCTGTTTGCTGCAGCCTGGAAACATCTTATAAGAGCTTCTGTTTTAGAGTTGCTCTCATCCATTCTTCTAGCTGTTACATTTTGGCTGTCGTCATAGTCGAACAAATCCTTAAGCTTGCTCATTTTTTCTGCTTCCAACACATCAACTTCAGGGACAAAATGTTATATCTGTAGCTACTGTGAAAAGGGACAAATTGTGATGAGTAGGGGACTGGATCAGAGCAACTTCAAAACTGCAGAGATGTTCCTGGTCTACAGTGGTCAGGACCTACCAATAGTTGTCCAAGGAAGGTAAAAGGGTGAACCGGCGACAGGGTCATGGGCGACCCAAGCTTGGGGAATAAAGGCTGGTGCATGAAGTTTGATCCAATGGAAAAGCTACTGTTCCTCAAATTGTTAAATGTTAATGCTGGTTCCCCTAGAAAGGTGTCAGAACACACAATATGTTGCTCTTTTGGTGGCTAAAGTGGGAGACCTACTCAGTATTAGATGGGTGGTTATAATGCTATGGATGAACAACATATGAGTATTTTTATATTTATTACCAATGTAGCTCAAACCCCTGTTAACAACTGAGCGCTGTGTTCTATGTGATTGCAGGATTATAGCTTTATTGTACATTTAGAGTTGAACTTTGGAGAGATGTATGGGATTTCAGATTCACTCTCATATTCTTTTCTTTCATGCTCAGGTAAGGCCAGTGTTGCACAGTGGCTGGAGGAGCAGGTTAAAAATGAGGGTCCGAGATTTTTAATTACACGTCTGGAAGGTGGAGGCTTGCTGTACCAACCCACTTTGAGAGAAGTGGAAGCTCCTTTCAGTGTCCGGGCCACCCTGCAGTGGATGGATCTTCTACTGGCTGTTCTTGACTGCTACAACACTTTCACCAGTCTCCGCCTCATGCAGCCCCAAAGAATTCTGGGTAGGTCAGAACTTGCTCTGTGTCTCAGAAGCACATTCTAGCACCAAGGAATGTTTGAGTAGTTGCACCCGGAACAATCCAGCTCTCAATCTGCATTGTCAGAAGTTGTTTCTATAACCGCAGCTTATATTGTTAACTACGTCACTGCAAATGTTCGTTTCCAGACCCTGGTGAGAAGTCCAGCTTCCTTCCAGCCCTTGATTTCTTCCTGACAGAACTGGCATTGAACGACCTGAAAGCTGCCCGGGCGTGTTTTAAGTCAGCTGACTCGACTTGGTCGCACTTCAGTCCTCGCGAGAAGGAGCTCTACAATTACAGCAAGTGCACAATCATAGTGCGCCTGCTGGAGTTCTCCACCATGGTGCTGCTTAAATGTCAGAAGGACGTCTGGAAGGTTTGATGCTTTTCACAATGATGAGTTTTATTTGGTTCACCCAGGAATATAAAACATCGTCAAAAATAAAAATTTCGTTTCAGATGCTGGAACGGGACTTTTTTAGTGCCAATTTTTTCACGCTGGTCAGCATGACGGTGTGCGAGCCTTCTTCTATTGGCTTCAACATGGCCGATTTGGAGGTGATGACTCGGTTGCCGGAGGTGTGTGTACCGCTGCTGAAGGCTGTGGCTGCAACTCCATACAAGTCTGATTTGGAGAATAGCATCAGGAAGAAGATAACCACCCAGGGGTCTGACACTACTACTATTACTACTACTGCTAATAATAATAATAATAATAATAATAATAATATGTTGGTTTAGACTTTATTAATTTCAGTATAAATACTGTTTCATGCATTTGCCTGAACAGTGTGGAGGAACTGTGTGCAGTGGATCTGTATGATCCGGACACTCAGGAAAGCCATGCCAAGCTGCAACTCCTACTCTCCGCCTGTAAACAGCTTCACCAGAGTGGGATTCTCAGCTCTGTCCTACACAACCAGGTATCCTTTTTGTTTTCCAATTTGTTTTCAGGTCAGCCTTTGAATATCTGGTGCACCATACATAATGGTACCTTTTGTATACGATTTTGTCCAGGATTTGGCTTACAGCAGCTCTCTAGGTTCCAGACTTCTCATGGCAGTGTACAAAGGCATTGCACCTGGAGAGAATAGGAAGTCCCTGCCCTCCATGGATGTCAGTAGCAGGAAGCTAGCTAATGGTCTGGTGCAGCTGGCTTTCTCGCTGGGTGATCAGGTAAGTACAATGGACATCTTCTCGTTCGCAACTTCTTAGAGATCACCTCCCATGAAAGCCATGTTGGAATTCATCTGCAAGAATGAAATATGGTTGTTCTTTTGTTCCACAGACCGAGCAGTTAGTGGGTTTACTGCTCAACTCCATCACCCTGTCAGTGCCTCTGTCTGGCAGCCTGAACCCTCACTTTCTCAGTTTCTCTCATGGAGAATATTTCTACAGCCTTTTCCAAAATACCATCAATGCAGAACTTTTACAGCAGCTGGACCGCTCCGTGCCTTTGCTGCTTACTGCAGCCACACAGAGCCCCAGCATGGTAAGACCTCCAGCATGGAATAAAGAAAAAGAACAAAAAGTGGAGTTCAGTGTTGGTCGTGCAACAATCAGACCTTAATTGTTTCCTGGTTTCTTGCAATCTGATTTCTATATCCTCAGTTGATAAGGTCATTGATGGGTGAATTTTCTGCCATTTCATTTGCTCGAGTTGTTACTCAAAAATAAAAATAAGCAAAATAGCAGATGAGCCAATCAAGGGATTAATCTAGAAAGACAGTTCTGTATGTTTTAAATGCTTCAGTATTAATTGACACCCCTGGAAGCTCTGCCCACTTCCCCTAAGCTTATCTTTAATATAATATCTCTAAAATTAATATCTCTTATGTTATGGCCAGTGCTTTTGTCTCAGCCTAAATTGCCCACTTGAAACATGAATGGAGGCGGCACGGTGGCTTAGTGGTTAGCACTGTCGCCTTATACCTTTAGGGTTCAGGTTCTCTTCACGGCGAGGTTAGATTTCCGCCTCTGTGTGCATGGAGTTTGCATGTTGCTTGATGGGTTTCCTCCAGGTACTTAGTTTTTTCCTCCCACAGTGCAAAGACATGCAGATTAGACTGATTGGCGTTCCCAAATTGCCCGTAGTGTGTGAATGAGTGTGTGTATATGTGTGCCTTGCGATGTGTTGGCACCCAGTTGGCACCTCGTGCCCGAAGTCTCCTGGGGATAGGCTCCAGGTGTCCCTGTATACAGGATAAAGCTGAATATACAACGAGTGAGTGAGCGGACATTCCGCCCTTGCAACAAAGACCATTTCCATCATTCTCTGTCTTTCAGTGTATTGTTTGCATTAGACATTATGTATTGTGCATGGATGAATGCTTGTTGTTTCTCAGGTTAGTATCCTCCTCAATGGCATGTTGGACCACAGTTTCCGTGAGCGCTCTGTCAGAAAGACTCAAGGCTCACGATTGTCCGAGCAAGTACTGAAGCAGTGGGACTTGCTGAAACCCTGGTGGACAGGCCCGTCCTCCTCACCGGAGAGCAAAACCTCTACTCTTACTCTGCTTTCCAAAGTTCTGCAGGTAACAGAAATGCATCAGTGCATCCCATGCAATTAGACTCAGAACATACATAATCATGTGAAATCTTGCATGTTTCTGTAATGATTTTAATGCATATTTTTGTAGCTCCTGGTTTGTTTATTTGTTCTTTCGTTGTCTACAGATTGACTCTTCAGTAAGCACAAATACCAGTCACTCAGCCTTTATGGATGTTTTTGCTACCTTTACCACCCTCATCACAGATACAGCTCTGCCCTTAAATCTAAAGGTAGTCAGCTTTTAAAAGTAATTCCAAACCGTGTATTTTTGTGCATGTACAGTACTTTGTCCATATGCATGTAACGGTGCACCAAGTGAGGTGCATAATTAAATATAAATAATTACAGTCCTTTTTTTTTTTTTGCTTATATGTGGTGGATTCTTGAGACGCAATTGTCGAAAATAGCTTTGAAAATTTCGCATTTTGGAATCCACAGAGCCAGACATTGCTCATGCTGCCGTTCTTCACCACGTTACCCAGTGGTCCATTGGAAGAGCTGCAGAGAGCTCTGGAGGCTTTAGTGGCTGCTCATTTCCCCATGCAGTCAGACGAGTTCCCTCGTGGATCACTCCAGCGCAACAACTACATGGATTGTGTTCGTAAGGTAAAAGGCTGTAAATTTAGTAAAGAGTCAGAAATCATGAACATGAAAGAAAAATGCCTTTGTGTCAAAATTTATGGTTTAGTCACTGCAAGAACTGTACTTAAAAAAGAGGTACAAGGCATAGTAGTTAGTAGGTAGATAGATAAATAGATAAGTGGATAGTTAAATGAATATATGGATAGATGAATGGATTGCCATATACTGTAGACAAGTCTAAAAGAAAGTGTTAAATCTGACACTTTAAAACAGGCATCACCAAATGGCAGACCATGGTCCAGATCCAGAGTCTTTCTCCATGATGCTTTTTTGATAAATAAGAATAATAATTTTATTAGTAATTTAAAGAATTACTTTAATAGTAATTCTTTCCCTCAATGTTGGCACAACTATACACGTCACTCAACAGAGCTGGTCGATGCGATTAGTTTACTGTATAGACAGGGTTTGCTCCAAAAAAGAAGGTAGACCATGAAAATTGTACCTTCAAAGATGAATGGACAGATCAATATGTGTTTATTCTTCCTGCTGGAAGTTTAAAACCAGTTCGTCTCGTATGTTCCGAAACTGTGGCGATAATAATCAGCAATAATGCAGTAATTTAAATTTACAGTACTATGCAAAAGTATTAGGCAGCCTTTGATATTTATTCATTTATTTTTTGTACAAACTTTCTTATGCATATACACTGTATATAAACTAATTATATTATAAAATATAATTATTATATATATATTTTTTTTTTTTGGCTAATCGTGTGTGTGTGTGTGTGTGTGTGTAAATATATATTTGTCTTTGTCTCTATTGATAATGTTCTGACATCAATTATTTATGCCTGGTTTCAGTTCTTGGATGCCTTGGAGCTATCTCAGAGTCCTCTCCTGTTGAAACTTATGGCGAAAGTGCTGTGTCGTGACAGAAAGCACATCATGGAGGACCTGTTTCAGACATGCTTCCAAAAAATCGCACGACAGTAAGCAGAGAAACACTTCCATGCTTTGTGCTCGTACTGTATGTCCAGATTTGATATTTCAGACTATAATTTCTTTCGAACAGGCCAAGTTGTGAAGGACAAGTTCTTCTCCTCTGCACCATCTATCAGATGTTCCAGGACAAAGATGTTCCTCAGAACTTTATGCTCCTGGGCCTGCTGGACAGAGTGCTGGTTCCACTGGTCACTCACTGTGGTGTTAAAGCTCTGGCTCAGTTTTTCATCACCAACGTGGCTAACATCATGACTACTCTACAGGCACGCTTCATGAAAGTGAGTAACATCTTTACAGTTGTGGGTAAATATTACAATGCACCATCTTTAAGCAGTTGAGGAATTAAGTCTGTGCTATTTTTTTTCTGCCTTAGTCAAATCAATCTGCTTTTGAGAGTCAGATCATAATGAAGGTCGGTTGCTGTAAGTTGTTGGAGTTGCTCTACTCTCGTCTGCCTAAAGAAGAGGTTTACTCTAAAGACTCGGCCATCAACCAGGCCTTCTGCGGCCCAGCCAAGACTGAGGGGAACGAGTTATCCAAGACCCTGCTCAAGTTAGTAAAGGCATTGATTATCATAGACTAACTAGCTGTGCAACCTCCACAGCCAGGGGTTCGACTCTTGCTTCCGGTCCTGTACGTGTGCTTGTCCCCTGTTTGGTGGGTTTCCTCCAGGTACACCGATTTCCTCCCACAGTCCAAACATGTGCTGAATGGTGTTTACAAATTGCCCATAATGTGTGTCAGGGATTGGGACAGTGTGTATACTTGTGCCCTGTGATGGGTTTGCACCCCATCTGGGTGTGCCCTGCTTTGTGCTCTAAGTTTCCTAGTGCAGACTCCAGATCCCCAAAGACCCAAAACCGAAATGTGCCAGTTACATTAAAACAGCTACCAAATAAAAATAATCACTATTGTTTCATAAACAAAATTAAAATGGAGCAATGGGAAGAGAAGATATACTAAAAAGTTTTTATGGAAAACACTTTTTTGAAACGTGCTTATGAATGTGCAATTAAACTCACACGCCCAGCTAGTTTTACATTAAAAACATAAATTGCCGATTGCGATGAAACAAAGTCTATATGTTACCTCAAGCTTGGCCAAATACACCCCATTAAAATCCATTCAGTAGTTTTTACATGATGCATGCACAAACAGACAAATATCTTCAATGTACAAACACGCCAACTTTATAGTTTTATATGTATAGAATCACGAAACACAACACATTTTGTAAGCCAGTTGCCATATACCTCTGCCAGCAAACACAAGCATGTCAAAGCAGCTGAAAGCCGTGACTGACAGAAAAACTTCATTGACTATTTGAAGTTCTTGAACATTTGCGCTTACAGAGTAGATACTGAAAGCCTGATATGGCACAAAGCAAATGAGCATGATCAACACAAAGCTCAGACTCTTAATCTGAGCCCAGAACTCTTGGTGAACCCATGAGACATTTCTATATTTTCGGCACACACGCCACAGTATGTAACACTGACATGAGGCCAAGGCTATCCAGACCAGCAGTACCACAGTGCAGATGATGTAGTTCAGCGCTTTCACATTTGTATTCTTAAGAGCATCTCCAAATACAAAGCACTGATTAGTTGTATTCGTTCCTGATCCATAAATCAGGATAGAATGGGGGATAACAATAACCAAAATGATGGCCCAGATTGTAGCACTGGCTATTACAGCATGCCGTGTTCGATAGAATTCCAGTCGTTGTCTCGTTTCAAAGTAAGTCATGAATCGTGTACACAGGATGATGGCATAGAAGATGAAGCTGAGGTACATGTGCACATGAAGCATGCTGCTGACCAGCTTACAAAAATCGCCGCCTAGTTTCCAGTCATTGGAGATATAGTAGTAGACACGGAAGGGCACAGTGAGAAGGAAGAAGACGTGCACCACCAGCAGGTTGATGATTGACACTCTTGTGACAGACAGCACATTTGACATAAGGGTGGTGCTCATCATTATCACTCCAACGATCCCACCAATGAAGACAAGCAGGTAGTGCACTGCCAGGCTGATCCTGTATCCACTTGGTATGGTGTCAGTGGAGTTCGCCGGTATTTCGCTCCTAAAAAAGGCAATAGACAATAATAGGGAGCATTTGTCATTTATTGGTACACACATCTTGAATTGCATTACAATTATGGAGGCTTTATTTGTAAAGTGCATATTAGAATATATGCCCTTAAAGAGTGATGGTGGAAAATATATCACTTGAAACCCTCCTTTCATGACTTTTCATAGATCTGTGAGCTTAATCACCCAGCATGCTTACATTTTCAAAATCGCACCAGTAAAAGCCAGTATAACGCTATTTTGCTCTTATTTACGTGAACTTGCTGACAGTTGCGCGCCGGTCATGCCGTTTCCTGCCTTTTCCAACCTGCGATTCTCATTTCTCTCAGCAGATGGCGCAAGGGATCG
>JAQMYJ010000001.1:24878559-24889784 GCA_030014305.1 Clarias laeviceps
TTGTGAAATTCCCAATAAGTTTGATTTGTCACATGACCCTCTTCCTATTGAAAAAACAAAAGTTGGATCCAAAATGGCCAACTTCAAAATAGCCACCATGGTCACCACCCATCTTGAAAAGTTTTCCCCCTCACATATACTAATGTTCCAAAAACAGGAAGTTAATATCACCAACCATTCCCATTTTATTAAGGTGTATCCATATAAATGGCCCAACCTGTATAATATTAATAATAATTTTTAGCAGTAACACTTTTATCCAAAAGGATGTATATATTGTACATACTGCTATTATTTCAACACAGGAGAATTTGCTGTGTAGCTAAATCAAATGTTTTATTAACACTAGAAGCGCCTAGCACCGGTCATTTGACCGCAATGGGGAAAGAAAAAAAAAATACTTCACACTCGATCAAATTCCAGGACCCTCCTTTCATGACATTTCCTTGATCTGTGAGCTTAATTACCCAGCATGCTTACATTTTCAAAATCGCGCCAGTAAAAGCCTGTATAAAGCTATTTTGCTCTTATTTACGTGAAATTGCTGACAGCTGGGCGCCGGTCATGCCGTTTCCTGCCTTTTCCAACCTGCGATTCTCATTTCTCTCAGCAGAGGGCGCAAGGGATTGCATATACTAGCTATGCGTCATTCAGTGTGTATATGTAACTATCTCAGGTTTCATTCCATATATGCAGTTTATATATATATGCTTCCGTGAAATATCGACAATTCGCCATTCATTCCCGCATTGATAATCAGCGATATTTTATAAGGAGATTTAGGGATTTAGCTCTACTTAATTTTATAACGTTTTGAGAAAATTCATTAGTTCGTTCATTCTATTTGAAGCAGATAATAATAATGAGCACGCGGTGACACTCCGTCAAAACCAATATGATAGATCGCCAAGTATACTTTAATGGTAGAGAAGTTCCTGTAGAAAAGACAAAACCTCCACCATGGAGCACTGAAATGTAAGAACATTACGTTCTTGACACTGTTGTTCAAAAGCTCGCCACTTGTAAACATATAAACCTCTAGTGGACGAGGCCCGAGCACTTTGAATTGTCTCAATCACATTTGGAGGAAGACCCTTAGCTATCAGATTGAAACTTTCAACAGGTAAGCATGCAAATTCCATAGTTCAGGACTATGAGAGCTGACATGCATGACGGAGTCACTGTCAGTGAGAGCAAACCAAGCGTTGAAACGCTTGCATGTTCAACAGCCAGAGAGGCACCACAGCGATCATAGACACCATCATCCCCGTTAACTGTAAAAACACGTGGAAACAAAGTTTGTGTTGCAATTGAAACAGAGCAAGGCAGCGGTGAAACGTGGCTCTGACAGACGTGCTCGGCTGGTAATAGAGCATATTTCCAGAGCCAACTGTTGACTTAGTCAGCGAACTTTTCTGCATGTTTACTGAGAACCCTAGAGCCTGAATGTGAGACAGAACTAGCACTGTTTGTCTCTCCGCCTGCGAATGCCTCTCTCCCGAAGAGGAGACAGCGCCACCTTGACACACTTCATGAACTTTAGGGAAGTTAGTGAGCCCGCCACGCCCTTGAATGCAAATCTCAAACTTTTTGTGGAATGGAAAGATCACTATATGACAGTAAGCGTCCGTGAGATCGATTGTAGTGAACCAATCCCTCAGCCTACTGCATTCAGCAGTTGCCTCAGTGTAAGCGTTTTGAACTTGTAAGTTCTTAAAAATGTGTTCAGTGTTCGTAGGTCCAAAACAGGATGCAGTCCTCCACCTCACTTTGGAACGACAAAATAATGGCTGTACCAACCTGACTTCGCTTCCAAAGGAGGAACCACCTGAATCGCCCCTTTGCTCAGAAGAGTCTTTATCTCCTCTCGGAGCACCGCTGCAGCGTTGTCCAACACCACGGTGTTGACTACGGAAGAGAAGCATAGTGGCTTTGTACAAAACTGTAGTCAGTATCCCATAGCCACTGTGTTTTGCACCCATGTCAAGACTGAGCACTGAAAGTAGGGTGCTGCCCCCTGGCGTTTCACCAGAGTGCAGCCTCATACATGCCACTGGACTTTTTTGATTTGCAATGTTGTGAACAGGAAAACTCTTTATTGGTTTTAACATGGTTTAAACATTCACACAGTTTACAAAAGGCAATCAGTTTGGGGCAATCGAATATTAAACATTCTGGGCACTTGCTGTAAGTCCCTCAGAATTTTCCAACATGCCCCAACTGGGGTTCATAACCTGAGTAAACTTGTGTGTGTGTGTTGGGGTGGGTACTGGGCTTGGAAGACTGTGTTAGGGAAGTGCAACAACGTTTGGGATTAATTCCCTGAACATAACATAGCGGCCGTGAACATAGCATAGCGGAAACAGTTTCTCTCTGCTGCCAGAGCTCCTCTTCCTTTAGAATCTGAGCTAGGAGTAGTGTGGGTTCTTCCTCCTGGTTGCTGAATCATTTCGGAGGCCCGGTGCGGGGCCCATATTCCAGGCCAACTTGCATGGGTTTTGCCCCGGAGGTTGCGGTCTCATATTTCGAGCCTGTTTGGGCTTCACGTCTCGTTGCGGAATAATGTCTCGCGATGTCTCAGCTTGTTTTCTTTTAAAATCAAACTTTGCGCAAGTGGCATCGAGTGACTGGCCGAACAAACTATCAGCAGACACCGGTTCATCTAGGTAGATGGCCCTATCACTATCTGGGATGTCGGAGAGCGTGAGCCATAGATGTGTCTGTGCCACCTCTGCGCTCGCCATGCCCTTGCCGATGGAGAGAGCCGCGAAACGAGACATGCGCAGAATGTAGTCTGTCGCGGTCCTGACCTCGTTATGCAGGGCATCTAACGGACTCTCCGGAGGCACCAGCGAGCCGAGCTCTGCCAAACACATTGCAGATTCTGCATTCTGTTACACTGCTCCAGGCATATCAGGCAGTGTTTGGACGGAAGGACAGTAGGAACAGACACTCCATGGTTATGCAAGGGTGACAGATAAGCAGCCAAAGCCGGCTCCATCTACGGTGGGCCAATCAGTCCTGCTTTCTCAGCTCCGTCCAAATCTAAATACTGTCCGTAATCGGGCGGTGTTACACAGGTCGACAGCAGCTTGCTCCATGACAACGTTAGCGCACCAATAAAGTCAGGAAACAGGGGCAAGCAGTTTTTAACCGTTGTCGGTTCAGGAGGGAGAAAAAACCCAGAGAACCTTGACGGCTTCTGAGCTGGTGGTGGGGAGGGCCACTCCACCTGATAGGATGATGCTTCACAGTACAGATGGTTAATGACTGAAAACATACCACAAAGGCAACCCAAGAACTTCTTTAGGTAAATAAATGGAATATATATATTTTCGAATATCATCGAGAAGTTGATTTTATTTTAGTAATTAAATTCAAGAAGTCTCATCTCATCGTCTATACCAGGGTCATGGGGTGCCAATTCATCGCAGAACACTCACACATACAAACACTTACACGTTCATTCACATACTGTTGGCTATTTGTTAACACCAGTCTGCCTAATCTGCATGTCTTTGGACTGTTTGAGGAAACCGGAGTACCTGGAGGAAACCCACCAAGCACGGGGAGAACATGCAAACTCTATGCACATCGAGCCGAGAGCCTGGAGGTGCAATGTGACGGTGCTAACCACTAAACCACTGTGCCACCCAATTAAAAAAATGTAACCCATATATTATATAGATTCATTACACACAGACTGAAATGTTTCATTTAATTTTGATGATTACAGCTAATGATAACCCAAAATTCAGTTTCTCAGAAAATTAGAATATTGTAAAAAAAAGTTCAATATTGGAGACTCATGGTGTCGCACTCTAATCAGTTAATTAACTCAAAACAGCTTCTTCAGCCTTTAAATGGTCTTTCAGTCTGGTTCAGTTGACTACACAGTCATGGGGAAGCCTGCTGACAGTTGTCCAGAAGACAATCATCGACACTCTGCACATGGAGGGTCATTGGGTAAAAAAGCTGGGTGTTCACAGGGTGCTGTATTCAAGCACATTAATGAAAAGTTGTATAGAAGGAAAAAATGTGGTAGGAAAAGGTGCACAAGCAACAGGGATAAACGCAGCCTTGAGAGATTCACAAGGAGTCGACTGCAGCTAGAGTCAGTGGGGAGCCGTGTCATCTGTTCGTGTTGGTCCACTGTGTAGCTCTCGGCCATAATCATTAAAATGAAAAGAAATCTATACCACTGAAATATATCAGTCGGTGTGTAATGAATCTACATAATATGAGTTTCACGGTTTAAATTGAATTACTGAAATAATTCAAAACACACCTGACCATCACACCCATATAGTATGTGGTTCTTTCTCTAACTGTTGCCACAAAAAAGAAAGCAACCAACTGTATACTTGGTTTTTGTGCAAGAGTCCCTGTGGACAAATTGAGCCCCATGAAAATGTACTTGTGTTTGATGTTTAAACTATACTCACATTCCTTTCTCTCATAACTACACACCTTTCCTATTAATCTCTTTAGAGTTATTGAATAATTTATTAACATGCTTTATTACAAACAAATGGTTTGCATACAGGGTTAAAAAACTGCAATAACAAATTTAGATCTATTTTTTTTCTTAAGTATGGTTTAACATATTTCTTAAGTGTCGTTCTTAACATGCCATGGTATACATAAAATAAAAGTGGATTGTGATATAATGCAGCACAGTGTATTAAGGTAAATATGATCAAGCCATAAGTATAAAACACATATTTTTACCTATTCTATTCCTTATATAATGTATTTACTATATACATTTTACTTTAAAGATTACTCACCCATTCATACTTGCAATACTCGTTTACGTTTTCAATACGAGGAGTCTACTTGACTGAACAGAAAAATGAGTCCGTATGTTGCTGCTCTCTGCCTTTTAGACATGCCCTCACACACTTGAGGAAGTGTTGGAATTCAAATTCAGATTCAAATTTTGTTACATACACAGACATATTTAGAACCAGATGTACCTACAACTTCGTTCACGGGGAATTTAATTGCACACGCATAAGCGCGTTTTAAAAAATGTACAGCGCCATCTGTTGAATTTTGGAATGAACTAAAATTTTTACACGTTACTTTGAAGCGCTTGGAATGAAGGTGTGAAATCGCGTTTATTAAGTAGATTTCAATTGCACACTCATTAGCTCATTTAAAAAAAATTTACTGCGCCATCTGTTGAATTTTGAAATTAACTAATAGATTTTTTTCCAAGATAGATTTTTTTTTATGATATAAGGATAGAATATCTTCCTCTTTCAGAACACAATACAAAACTACAAAACACGTTAATATTAAAGAAAACTATTGAGAGCAACATCACCAGCGGCATTTTTTTTCCTGGACAGAGAGCATTTATGCATTACATACAAACTGTTGTTTGGAGTTAAATTTTTGGCCTTTGATTTTTCATTAGGGAAAATATCTATTAACTATTTGCAGCTGTATTTACATTGTGTTTGTGTTGCAGGTCATGCTTTGAGGCCTTCACTGAGAACATGGCGGGAGAGAGCACTTTGCTGGAGTTGAGGAGGCAGTATCACTGTGCCGCTTATAACTGCGCCATCGCTCTCATCAGCTGCAGCTTCAATGAGACCAAGTTCTACCAAGGCTTCCTTTTCACCGAGAAACCTGAGAAGGTGTGCCCCACATAGTGCCTGACCCTGAGTCAGCTATTAGGAGATTAGGAGTCTTATAATAAGGGACTAGACTAGTTTACGGTGGCTTACTGGGTGGGGTCTGGGATCGATTCCCGGCTCGAGTCTGTGTGCATGGAGTCTTCATGTTCTTCCCTTACTTTGGTGGGTTTCCTCCAGATTAGGCTAATTGCTGTTCCCAAATTGCCCGTACTGTAGTGTGTGAATGCACGTGTGAATGTTGACCGGAGGTCCCAGCACAGTCGTACAATGTGAATAAATACAATGGTAATCATCATTGGCCTCCACAGTTCCTAGTTGAAATAGAAACTAGTTTATACTTAAAGCATTGTTGTGGTATATAATATTACCATTTTATAAGTAACTCCACATTATTTTCTCCATTACACTGTAGTTTGTGCTTGTACCTTTAATCTGACTGAGACTTTTTTTTTCTTCTTCACAGAATCAGTTTATTTTTGACAACCTCATTGATATACGAAGGACATACAATTTTCCCATAGAGATTGATGTAAGTAATCTATAATTTCCCAAAGCTATTATTATTGTTTGGTCAGTTGTGCTTCTGCTGTAATTTATGCAACATCTGTTGTGATTTGTGTTGACAGTTTCCTATTGAAAGGAAGAAGAAATATGTAATGATCAGAAAGGAAGTGAGTGGAGAGAATGGAGGTGAGATGTTGAGTCGAGACTGGTATACTGGGTATATCTGAATAACTGCCATTGACAAATAGTTAACATTTTGTAAAACTGTAATAAACTCATTTACTCTCTGCCGAAACATGGCATGACATCTGAGAAAAAGTGCATTTTGAGATAGGATCATATAACACAATTTTTCGTAATACTTAATAATGCTTACCTCCCAATCCATGCTCAATTTTTGGTAAATATGCATACACATTTATATTTTTATCAGATAGAAAGAAACACATTTGCTAAATACTGTTCAATTTCATGGCATTTAATTTAGTGTCTGTTTAACTTTTTGAATTCAAATCTTTCAACGATCTTAATTGTCATTCAGAATTGTCAAACTTGGCCAATTTAAATTTCACATGAAAAGACATAAACCTGAAAATTCTTAAGACTTTGACATGGTTACGGACACTACAGATTTTTTTTGCCTTTTACAAAAAAACGTTTTTACAGTCATTTGCTTCTCGAAGCTTATACCAATTTTGGTATCAATACCCATAAAGAAATATGTATAATTTGCATTTTAAATTATTATTGATTGAAGCAAGGCTGAAATTGGCCCGTTTTGTGGCACCTCTTCAAAACAACTTAGTAGTAACTTAGTAAAGTTAGTAACTTGAAATTTTTAGGGAAGCAAGATTGGTCATTTCAATGTTGTATAAACTTCAGAAGTAGCTTCTTTGGCACACACGTTTTCTGTACTATATGTATAAAATTGAATGAGCACTATTACTGTGTTTTAGCAGTCTGTATGTTTGGGCTTAGTTGGGTGAAATATATTTCCCTATAATCACTCTTTTTGTCTGTCTGTCAGATGCGCCTGTATACCTCTCTTCCCAGTCCTACATGGCTGACAGTAGCCTCAGTGAGGAGATGAGTCAGTTTGACTTCTCTACAGGAGTCCAGAGCTTCTCCTACAACTCCCAGAATCCCTCAGGCCGAGGCAGTACCAGTAGGGCAAGGGTGGGTTACACTTGTAGAATCAGACACAGTGTGTGTGTGTGTTTGTGTTTGTAAGACAGGCATATGATTTCAAATGTAATTTTCCTTTGTCTTCATTAGAAGCAGGTGGAACCGTCTCTAGATGAGAGCGTGGAGTTGGAGATGGATGAACTTAATCAGCACGAGTGCATGGCCACCATGACCGCCCTGTTCCGCCACATGCAGAGAAACAACATCACCCCTAAAGTAGAGGAAGTATGTAAAGAGAGGCCTGTGTTTTATTCCAGTTCTCACATAATGAATATAAACTCAATATCCAGCATCACCTAGTAGAGGGTAGTTATAATTTTTTTTCCCTTTTCTGTTTTTGAAGGGTGCGATTCCAGCTGAACTTCCTCCATGGATGAAATTTCTGCAAGGGAAACTTGGGAATCCATCCACTCCTCTGAACATCCGACTCTTCATCGCCAAGCTCATTATCAATACCGAGGAGGTGACTGCTCTTAATCTTTTTCATACAATGGTCCAAATGTTTATTTCTTAGCTCTTACTTTGCATCCATGTTGGATTTCTCCTGAATAGGTGTTCCGTCCGTACGCCAGGCATTGGCTGGGTCCGCTCTTACAACTGGTGGTATCTGGGAACAATGGTGGAGAGGGCATCCACTTTATGGTGGTGGATATAGTGGTCACTCTGCTTTCCTGGACCAGTGTGGCCACACCTAAGGTTTGTGAGTGTTTTAAAAGTGCTGAAATGTACAAAAAGCAATATTTTACAAAAAATCTGATGCTTGGGTATAAAGCGCAGTCGCTAAAGGTACCAGTTTAAAAAAATAAAAAACCCAAATTAATAGGAACACTAGTATCCCTGCATATTTCTGCAGTTATTAGACAATCATGTGGTAGCAGCTTCGCTCATGGATGATTAATTGCATGAATGAACAGGTATACAGGGGTTTCTGTTGAATTGTACATATGAAATGATAATTCTATATCCTTATAGTGATTTGGAGTTTAGGTGTATTCCTTTAGAACAGCATAGACTACATCTCGTATTTTTACATTAATTTTTCAATTTAGTTTGGCATTAATGTGTTTTAATGTGTAATATCTGTTTTATATTGCTTTGTTGTTTTTCAGGGTAACACTAGAGACGAGGTCCTGGCGAATCGTCTTATTGAGTTCCTAATGAAAAACTGTTTCCATTCCAAAAGGGTAGTATTCAGGCACAATCTGGAGATTATCCGCACCATAGTGGAGTGCTGGAAAGACTGTCTGCACATACCATACAAGTATGGAACAAAAAAAAAGAATACTATTTTTCTTTCTTTGATGTAGTTGATAAAATTGGATACAGTAAGTCCCCGACTTAAGAACATACATGTTACGAATTTCCACCGGTACGAACGGACCGTGGATCTACGAACATTCGTAGATGCAAACAAATCACGGAAGTAGCTCACGTGTATTTGTACAAATAATAGACACTGCAGTGCACTAGATACCAATTTTTACAATTATATACAATATTTTCAGTGTGTAAGTGAATGTATAAAATGTCCAAAGTCTGGTATATTGTATGTGCGTGTGTGGGAGAAATGAGCCTTATCGGTTTCAAAGAATCAGTCCGGGAGCACGGTGATAGAAGACAGCTGTTCTGTAAAGCTGTCCCAATGGTCAATAATCCTAATTTTGGAAAATCCTCAACAAAACAGAGTTCACGGTTCAATTCACGGTTCAGTTCAAAACAGCTCTGAGACAAAATGGCGTCCATGCAAGCGCGCAATAAACACCGTGTGTGATGTCCCTCCCTCCCTGGTTGAAATTAAACGAGTGGAGAAAGGGGACATACACCACTCAGATTTAGTCAAGTGGATTGGTATGCTTTACATTGTATATTTGTGTCAACGGTGGATAAGACACACTTTTTCAGACTTAAGAACAAATCAGACTTACAAATATCCTTGCGGAATGGAACTCATTCGAAGTCAGGAACTTGCTGTACAGTAAATAGCTATACAATAAATAAAAAATGTGCTAAATGTATAAAGAAAATCTGATTTGTTAATGCTCCTGCCTACCATTTATTCTGACATCACTGATTTCTACAATACACATAATAATCAAGATTGTGAGTTTCTTTTCTTTTTATTTTTCTATTTGCAGTTTGATATTTGGGTTCTACTCTGGAACTGATCCTAACAGCAAAGACAACTCTGTTGGGTTACAGCTCTTGGGCATAGTGCTGGCGAACGATCTGCCCCCTTACGACCCTGCCTGTGGCATTAAATATGACAGGTACACACTCAAGTCCTCAGCTTTCGGGCTGACATATACAGTATAAATCCATTTAGAGTGAAATTCTGTGATCTGATGAGTACAGACTGACCCTATTCTAGGTTTTTAGGTGCATCGGGGTACATACATTAGGGAAGCGCATAAAGCAATGGACCCATCATTCATAGTGACCACTGTATAAGCCTAAATGATCTAAATGAGCTGGTCAAGTCTAGACTCAGCAATGTTATATGGCAATAAAATAAAGTCAGCTGATGACCTGAATGTACTGAATGACCAGGTTATCACATCAGTGGAGGTTTTCTTCCCTGATGGCACAGATACATTCCAGGACTTTCCAGGAAATTATGAAAAAGTGGTTCTTGAAGCATGAGGAATTATGTGTTTTGTCAATACAAATAATGCTACTAATATAATTAACAATTCTTCAACCAATTCTTATTTGTAGGTACTTCCAGTCTCTGTCCAACAACCTGTCCTTTATCAGATACAAAGAGATCTACTCTGCTGCAGCGGAGATCATCGGGTTAATCCTGAAATACATGACTGACAAGGATAATGTATGTGTAATGTACATTCACATATTTCATCTTGGCCACTCAGACTGCCAAGACTTTTCTACTACAGATTTGCTTTTTCTATATGTTTTCATACAGGAAAATAAGGATCCACTGTTTACCACAACTGTGACCAAACTGAAGGAGTTGAAGAGGAAGAATCTGGATGACAAATTTGTTATTTGTTTGTGTAAACTGTCCAAGCACTTCCCACCTATAGTAGATCAGTAAGTTACACTGTATACCCAATGTTTTTATAGCGCACAACTGTGTCGATTTTATAATTTGAGTAAAATTGCGGAATTCTGTCTATGTACTGTATTAGATTTGAGAATGCTGTGTTTTACCTGCTTCCAAAACTACATGGCGTGTTGAAAACCTACTGCCTGGAGTGTGTCCTCAGCCGTGCTGATGTCATCGCTGATATTTTCCTGCATCTCAAGACTAAGGGCTTGACCCAGATGATGGCTCACAGGTTTGTGCATTTCGGCGTCGCCGGACTGGTGTGTCATTTCTGCCTTGTGCCCAGCGTGCCGGGAATAAAGCAGTTATTCAGCGTTGTAGTATAATAAATGCTTTTACATTATATTTACATTTTTATGACACTTATCTAGAGTGATGTACAGATGTGCTTTAAAGTATCCATCAATAAATACATCCTTATACAGATCCACCAGGTTACTGCGTACCATCAGTCCAAAAGACTGTTAAGGAGAGTTTCTTTAAGGTGTTCAGATAACTAGAAGGCGTTTATTCCACCACCTACTGTAGGTTCTAGATCAGAAAAGAATCTTTATGAATCCGGATCCTTCTTTGTGCCCTGAGAGATGGTTTGTCCAGTCGAACAGTGCTTAATGAGAGAAGGGAGGGAGGGAGGGAGGGTGGTGGAGTGCGGGGTGCTCCATAATCCAGTCTCAGAGCTCCAGATTTCATTGTTTAATTATGGTGAAACTTCGGATTGCGAGTAACGCGGTTTGCGAGTGTTCTGCAAGATGAGCAAAGATTTTTAATAAATTTTGACTTGAAAAACGAGCAAGTCTTGGTTTACGAGTACCGAGTATCAT
>JAQMYJ010000001.1:24889884-24911623 GCA_030014305.1 Clarias laeviceps
ATTCCTACTACATTTTCTAATCTGTGAAGAAGAATACTATGATCAATAGTGTCAAAAGCTGCACTGAGGTTGAGTAATACAAGGATAGTTACACGACCCTGAGGCCAATAGGTCATTTACTACTTTAACGAGTGCTGTCTCTGTGCTGTGATGAGGCCTAAATACAGACTGATACAGTTCATGGATGCTATTTCTTTTTTAAAACTATCGGCGATATCTTTCCTTAGCGAAGGTTTGCAAACTAGGCCTCAGTTGTTTTTAAATTGTACTGCGAGTTTTAATATTTTTTGCTGCCATTTTACGCAGTCCCGAGTAAAACTTCTCAACTCGACGTACTACAGAATAAAACAGGACTAAAATTAAGAGATAAAGGGGAGATTTGATATTGGCCTGTAGTTGGACAGCTGACAGGGGTCGAGGTCAGGTTTCTTATTTATCGGTTTAATCACTGCTAATTAAAAAGATTTTGGAACATAACCAATGATGAGGGAAGAATTAATTATTTTCAACAGGGGTTCTGTTATTTCCGGCACTATCTGTTTGAGAAAATGTGTCGGTATAGGATCTAATACACAGGTTGATGAATTTGCAGAAGAGATGAGTGAAATTAGTTCATTTAGCACCCCCTCTATGCTTCTCACACACACACACGATTCTTTTCAAAGGTAAAGTGCAGGTTCGTTTGTTTTTGTTTTACTTTACAGCAGTGATTCCGTTGGTATGCGCTCACACAAGCGTCATTAGCGATGTTCCTTGCTGATTTTTATAACAAAAGATACTGAAGTTTGGGTTTTCTCAGTGTCATTACTATGTAGAGAAAGTGAAGGAATGATGGTTTGTTGCTGCGATAACATACGAAGCAGGACGTAAATCGGTTTTTAATTTGTTTTTGGATCCACAATATTGAACATAACTAATGTATGACATGTATTACTTTAATACATAGAAATGTGCCGGTAGAAAAATGTTTATGGTATAAGATAGAAAGCACTCTGTGTCACTGTGTGTCGTATAAACAGAATAATAAACAACTGGGTAGTATTGAACCTGATGGTATTATTACGTATTTTTCTTTAACGGTGTGTTCCGTTGAGTTTAATTCTTTGCATAAGTCTCTAAATTATTATTGCTTTGTTAAAGGTTGCAAGGCTCACTGCTTTCTTAATATGATTATTATTTTTTTTTTCCTCAGAGATGAGGCAAGGCAGCGAGTGTGTCTGGACATTGTGCATAAGATCCTGGCCATTCTGAAGCCTGAGGAGATGAAGGAAATTTTGGGGGCAGTCAATGCCTTTGTCTCTCACCCCTCCCCTGCATGCAGAGAGAGGATGTACGACATTCTCATGTGGATTCAGGACAATTACAGGTCCTTTTTTTTTCTTTCTTCTTCTTCTTCTTCTTCTAGCTCCCCTTCATTGCCGTCAACGATATTCCATCACTTTTCTTACTGTATTTGTTTTAATGTTGCTTCCTGGGTCCTGTTCCTGTTATCTGATGTGTACAGCGATGCTGAGAGTAGAGAAGATAGCACATGTGTGGAGGTGTTGAATGAGGCCAAGGAAACCCTTCTCCAAGGGCTGACGGATGAAAACCAGGGCTTACAGTGAGTCCTGAACACAATATCTCATTACATTTTGCACAATAGAGACCAGTACTCTTTCATAGCGCCTAAAAGCATTGCACCTCGATCCATCATGCGTGTGGTGTTTTTTAAGGCTGTATGTACGAAACTTTTGGAGTCATGAGAAGCGTTTACCTCCTGGCACTCTGGAGAGACTGCTGATGGTGCTGAGCTCGCTGTACTCAGCCCGCATCGAGGAGCGCTTCCTCAGCCTGGCAACAGACCTGCTGCTGGAAATGACCAGCCAGAGTCCCGACTACACACGCAACATGTTCGAATTCCCGCTTTCAGAGTGCAAATTCCTGGTACGCTTTTGGTTATATCTCATTTCCGCCTTAACAGAAAGGTCTAATATATTTTTATTGTCATATTTTTACTGCTGTTTGCATCATGTTTGTTTTTTGTGATTTCCAGGATTACACGATTGACTCTAACTGGCGTCTGAGGAGCACGGTGCTCACACCAATGTTTATGGAGACGCAGGTGACCCAGGCAGCGGGGACGCAGAGGGCGGATAGCGCAGAGATGCAGCCGGCCAGTATGAAGGGTCAAATCCGAGCCACGCAGGCGTCTCTGGAGTTCTCTCAGACTCAGGCTTTTGGCGCAGGTGCTTTTCACTACAGTTTCATTCATTCTTGGTGTGTTTCTCAGTTGCTTGAGCAGAATTAAAGCTTTTATTTCACAAAAAAAAAAAAAAATCCATCAGTTGATCTACATAATGCCACAACATCATGGTTTTAATTTAGGATAGGTTTTAATATATGATTGTACCTCAACAGGGAAGCATATGGATATTTTTCAGATTTCAATAACAGAAACATTCAGTAGGCTTCTCCACACCTTCAAATGAAATTTTATTTATCTTGCGCTTTTAACAGTGGTCATTGTTGCAAAACAGCTTTAAATAATCTAAAAGAAAATTATGAAAATATGTATAAATCCAAATAAATTAGTTTTCTAAACATACCAGTTTACCATAATAGTCTATGTCTATGTCCATGAGTCCCCCAGATCTGCACCTTTTTATTAAAGACAAATCAATTCACAAAATGCTTGGCTAAACAGAGGTTTTTAGTCTAGACTTGAACACAGAGACTGTTTCTGAGTCCCGAACATTAATCGGAAAGCTATTCCATAATTTTAGGGCTTTGTAAGAAAATGCTCTGCCTGCTGCAATGGTTTTCATATTATGAGGTACTAACAAGCAGCCTGCATCCTTTGATCAAAGAGGATCTCCTTCTCATGATGCTTCTGTCACCACCTAAATTGGTTGCTTGTATGTTGCTTATAGGTCGGCGTTCGGCGTATAACTGGCTAACTGGAAGCAGTGTGGACACACTAGCAGATTATTCCCTGTCCTCGGACTCTACGTCCTCTCTGCTTGCGCTCGAGAAGAAGAGAGCAGAGAGACCAGCAGCCTGGCGAGCCGTAGGGGCCAACTTTGGCTCTAAACACCTCACTAACACAACCGACGAGACGGACAGTCGAAGTGCAGGTCAGTTGGCACTCGCAGGGGTACCAAGGTTGTGCTATCAGTAACCAGAATCTCCTGATCCTGTTCATGGAATTGTTTATGTTACATAAAAAGAAACATGCATATATTTATTTGTCCAGCCGAACGGGAAAGACGTGCTGATATCCTAAGACTCAGGCGACGATTTCTAAAGGACAAAGATAAAGAAAACATAAAGTTTGCCAAGAGGGAAATCCAGTCGCAAAGAACCGAAAGGGTAGAAATCGCACACCACTGACTGATTTAAACTCATTATTCGTGATGATACACTGTTTTAGCCGCAGCTCACATTTCTGTGTTAATCAGGAAAAAAGGGCCACCGAGAAAATCCAGCGAGAAGCTCAGGTGACCTTGTACCGTAGCTACAGGGTGGGAGACCTGCCTGACATTCAGATCCAGTACAGCAGTCTTATCGCACCCTTACAGGCCCTCGCACAGGTAACAACTCGTCTTTAGTCTAAGTAACGCTTTCCCTTAATTGAAAATTTCTGTTCTAATGATCATCTTTCTTTGATGAACTGCACCTCCGCAGAGAGACTCCACCCTCGCCAAGCAGCTGTTCAGCTCCCTGTTTTCTGCCGTCTTGAAGGAGATGGAGCAATCCAGGCCTTCTAAAGAGAGAGAGGGAATACTGAAAAATTTACTGAAGGACATGAACAACTTCCTGCAGAAAAGCACAAAATACTTCCCACCATTTATTGCTTGTGTACAAGTACGTGGAGAGTGTGATTTAAAAAATATTTCATTAGGATATTATTCTAGTCTTCACCCTAGTATAAATAATAAAATAATAATAGATAGTCTATAAATTCTGTACATCAGTGGGACACTATATTCATATCAGTTAAAAGAACTCCAAATACATATTAAATTAAATGTAGCATTCAGCCACTTCTATATACTGTATTGTGTGCTATTTGCTGAATTCTAATAGCTGCATAAGAATGTACTAATGTATTTTCATTATAATCTATACAACCTGGCTAAAAAAAAAAGAGCTGCCAGATTATTGAAGGAGAAACAATGAAGGAGATTTAAATTGCTTAAATTACATTAAGAAGAGTCAGAGTCGCCCGGTAACACCACAAGGAGGATGACATCCTAATTTTCGAGCTCCCTGACGGTTTTGTAACCCAAAAAAAAATTTTTTTGTCACACCTTGTGAATATTTTACACAACAATGGAGAAAGGGGTTATTACTATTTCAGGGAAAAGAGATGACACTGTCATAACAATATGTAATATTTATGCCCCCCTGGAACTGATTTTGGAAACTTTTAATAGAAAAATATTTGACTTGATGATAGGAGCCAAAGGATGTGGTGGAAACTGGAATATCCGTCTTAATATCCGTCTCAAAATTCGATTTATCAAAAAACTCAAATGCCACTTCATTACATAGGAAAATGAATATTCTAATGGCAGAGCTGGGTATACTAGATCTTTGGAGAGATTTTTATCCATCGGGTCGGGACTATACTTTTTACTCGTGCCCTCATGACGTATACTCAAGGATAGAGAATTTTTTTTGTACTAAAGCAAGATCGCCATAGAATACAAAGCTGCGATATAGGATCTATTGATTTGTCTTATCATGCGCCTCTCTCTTGCACTGTACATATCGGAGACAATCTGGGAACAACACAGTGGAGGTTAAATACAAACATTCTAAATAACCAACAATTTCAAACTCGCATTAAAGAAGATATAAGAATATTCCTTGAAGAAAACGATGATGGGGAAGTTAACTCAGCAATAGTATGGGATGCTTTAAAAGCGGTCATTAGGGGCAAAATTATATCCTTTTGTACCTATGAAAAGAAATTAAAACAATTAAGACTAACAAATCTCAATAACGAACTAAAAGATCTTGAGAGACAACACAAAAAAACACAAATCAAACCTGATGATTAAGATAAAGCAAATTAGAAATGAAATAAATATAACATACTCTCAAGAAATTTAAAAAAAGATATATAATATGAATATAAATCAACTAGACTTTTGGCAAGGAAGCTACAGAAACAACAAATGGATAATACAATATATAAAATAAGGGATTTAAACTCTAAAAACATACAGTATACACAAAATGAAATAGAAAAAATGTTTAAAAAATATTACAAGTTATT
This sequence comes from Clarias laeviceps, assembly GCA_030014305.1. NCBI lineage: Eukaryota > Metazoa > Chordata > Actinopteri > Siluriformes > Clariidae > Clarias > Clarias laeviceps. The sequence continues at coordinate 24,895,151 of JAQMYJ010000001.1, forward strand.
GCATACACAACCACGCCTAGAGGATGAGCAACAGATTAGACAATTTCTCGACTCCCTCAACTTACCAGTTATAACAGAGGAACAAAATCAAACATCAATAGCTGCGATAACTGAGACAGAACTAAATAACACCATCTCCAGGCTCAAGACGAATAAGCCTCCTGGCCCTGATGGCTTTACGTCAGCATGGTATAAGACTTTTCGGGCTTGCAATACATCTTTAATGGAGGCCAAAATGCCTCCATCATGGAGCGAGGCAGTCATCTCGGTTATCCCAATAGAGGGAAAAGATAAATTACAATGCAATTCATACAGACCAGTTTCGATCCTGAACGTCGATTACAAACTATATACAAGCGTCCTTGCCTGAAGACTAGAAAAGATTCTCCCACAATTAATACATAACGATCAGACTGGGTTTATCTCTCAAAGACAAAATCATGATAATATTAGATGATCTCTGCAGACATTAAGTCATATTCAACAAGACGGACTGGAAGCTCTTTTAATTAGTTTTGATGCGGAGAAGGCTTTTGATTCCGTAAGTTGGTCTTTCCTATATAAAGCTCTTGAAAGATTTGGCATTCACAGCATTTTTGTTAGGAGCATCTGCACGATATATAATAAACCATCTGCCCGAATAAAAATAAATGGGTACCTTTCAGATACCATTATCTTAGAACGTGGATCAAGACAGGGATGCCCAATTTCACCACTGCTTTTTGTGCTCTACATAGAGCCTCTCGCACAATGGATAAGGCAAACTGAAAACATCAAAGGCATCAGTATTAATGGAGAAGATCACAAATTGGCCTTATATGCTGATGATATTTTGATTTATTTAAATAAACCCACTAACTCATTAATGAATCTTCTAGAAAAATTTTGGCAGATATGCAGGATATAAATTAAATATACAAAAACGCAAACTTTGACTTTGAATTATACACCTCCAAAATATATTAGAGATAAATTTCTACTTAATTGGCATCAAAATTCACTGAAATATTTGGGAATACACTTAACGAAAGAAGTTTCAACGCTAGCAGAGGCAAATCTTGACCCACTGTTAACAAAAATCAAAGATGATATTCATAGATGGAATGCCATCTCTTTCCTCTTTCCTCACAATAATGAATGATCCCCCAATTCAAGCAGTATTGGCACATAAAAACTTGGGAAGATTTACAGATAAGGTGCAAAACTCATGGATTAAATCTGGAATAAAAATTAAAAAAAGAGTCCGAGTCATGAGTAAACTCTGGAAAAATAGTGCTGAACTGTCAACTTTATGAAAGAAATGTAGTAGGAGTGAAAAAAATCATAAATACGTGAATACTGTGAAGCTGTAAAAAAAATAGCCAGTAGAAATCAGAGCTATGTTTAATAGTAAAAGTGAGAACATTTCCACATTCACAGGGCAATGTGAACTCGCAGGATTGGGACTAAACAGCTGTGTGGCCATAAGAAAAACTACAGGTAGTGAAATTAATCAGAAAAAAACCTTCAGAATTTGTTAAAATTGTCCAAAAAAAGGTCATGTGTTCTGATGAGTTCAGATTGACCCTGTTCCAGAGAGATGGCACGCCAGGGTACGAAGGGAAATGCATGAAGCGACTCCTTTAACATTCTCTCAGTGCTAATATACTGTAGTTTGAGTTATGTTGGCATAATATACGGTTTCTTCATAATACAAAAAAAAATAATAATAATTTTTGACTTTTGTCCAGGACATGTGTTACCAGCATTCAGCGCTCCTGGATGTACCTCCTGCCAGTGTCAGCGCCAGCTGTTTGGCGAGTCTGCAGCAGCCCATGGGCATTCTCCTCTTAGAACAGAGCCTCTTACACTCCAGCTGTGCACCAAATGAACCTCCATCCAAACGGGCACGAGGCAGGAAGGAAGAGTCCCCTGACACAGAACGCTGGATCCATCTAGCGAAGTGAGTTCAACTGGCAGTTCCAAATATTTTCTTTTTTTTTTTACTTTCCCACAGTTTCATCTGTCGCAGTTTTTTTTTTCCAGTCAATGTATGTCTGTCTGTGCAATGTATGTCTGTCCCCATAAGTGGAATAATTTCCTCTTGCTTGACATCTTTAGGTTGTACAGGTCTCTGGGGGATTATGACGTTGTGAGGGGCATCTTTGGTGGGAAGATTGGCACAAAGTCCATCACATGCACTGCACTGCAGACAGAAGCGAAAGGTGACTATGCCGAGGCAGCAAAGCTTTACGATCAGGTAATAAATAAAGGCTGTTTGGGTGCATAATGTTGCAGCATTTTGAAATGTTTTTAGACAATTCAACTGAGTATATGTTATCATGTACATATCCCTAGACTAGTAAAGACTCCTATAGTAAAGTATCCCTAGTAAAGACTCCTATTTACTTTATGAACATTATTACATATATGTTACACAGTATGAACCTTTTAATTAAAACACTTATGATGCACCTCACATAAAATTGTATATTTTATTTATTTATTTATCTTGTATTTATTCATTACCTGATTCGCTCTCATTCCTCTCATGGTTTCATCCCCATATTGTCTCAGGGAGATTTTCCTTGCTGCCCTCATCTCTGGCTTGCTCATTAGGGATTTAAATCAGTTTCTGGATTTCATCAAAGCTGCTTTGTGACTCTAACTGTACTGAACTTAAGTAAATTGAACTTGTGCAGAATTGAACTTGATTATTTATTATTATTTTATATTGCAGATAAATAGTTATTGTATTATTTTTAAATGATAAAATATTCAAATTTAGTGCTTAGAATGAATTTGAGGATCATCTTGCAACCCTTTGCGATAATTTCAATGAATATGTGTCAGCCTTGGTCTTGCCCGAAATCTGCTAACCAGGAAAGACACAAGAAATCAAGATCTTTGACTGTAAAATGCCTGTAATATAACACTCCTTGAGACCTTGTCTTTAAGAAAATAAACATACAGGTTTTTGTATTAGGATAGAAACCCGATTTTCAAACTCTACTCCTTTGCTTGTTGTGAGATATGTATAAAAGTTTTCAGTTCTTGAAAGTTCATACGCAATCAATGAAAGCACATTTTCAGCAGTTTACCAAAGTTTATTTTATGTTGTAGTGTGTCTGTATGTAAAAGTTTTCACCTTGCTTCAGTATAATAACTTGTTTTCTCAAATGTGTGCCTTTCAATAATCACGGGTCTATGTCTCCTTGGCTCAGGCTCTGAACAAAGAGGAGTGGATGGATGGTGAGCCCACAGACACAGAGAAGGATTTCTGGGAGATAGCAGCTATGGAGGCTTACAATCACCTGACAGAGTGGAAGTCTCTACAGTACTGCGCTATGGTCAATTTAGACAGCAGCACCCCCGACAAGATGTGGGAAGACTCATTTTTTCAGGTGGAGTTATTAACCATTATTGAATTAATCATAACAGCCTTTACTACTTTATTTCCTCTTAAATACAAGCATTGTGATTTTCTTTCTTTTTTTCTTTTTAATAAATTTGGGGTGATCTTTCAACCACGTATGTTGCAAGTTATTGTTTTATATCAATCTGTCAATTTTCCTTTAATGTTGTGCAACAAGCATCTGATAAACCTGTGCAGATTTACTGGAGCTATTCACTTATGTCACCATGAAACTGGCATCATAAAGGGTTTAAATTTCAGGAATGTTTACCTGATTTGTGACACACATTTGTTATGGATAAACAATAGTCATAAGTACAAAAAAATCTCTTTTTTTTCCTTTTTTTTTTTAAGTACATTTCCTATACAAAATAAAATACGGTACCTACTAAAACTCCATTATTTCATATAATTTATACACTTATTAATTGTGAGAATGACCTCAAAGATGTGCATCTTTGAACGGTTAAAAAAATATATATTTTTTTTTTATGTAGATAAATGAGCTGTCTGGTGTCTTTTAAACAGTCATAACATAAATAAAGCAAAAAATAGCATTATATTTATCATGAATGTCCACCAGGAAACGTACCTGCAGTACATGATGCGCAGCATGTTGAAGCAGCTGCAGCTGGGGCAGAGGAACCAGGATCTACTTAGCTTTGTGGATGCTGCCATGAAGGTGGAACAACGAAAATTGGTGATGGAGACACACTATAGTCAAGACCTCAGTCTCCTGTACATCCTGCAAGAGGACTACGATCGTGCTAAATACTACGCCAATAACTGCATGCAGGTCTTCATGCAGGTCAGTTTTGTGATCTGGGGAATAATATATTGTAAGATTAATGGAATAATGAATAATGAGGTTTGAGCTCCAGTGTGGGTTGTGACAAATACATGAAAGCTAAGTGTTTTATATTAAGTGTTTTGACACTAATGTTTACGATCAGCCAAAGGGGCGTGGTGGCTCAGGTGGCTCAGGCTCTAGGTTGTTGACTGGGGATCTGAGAATCTGGGTTCAAGCCCCGCTGTCGGTGGTTGCCACACCCCGTACTACCCAGCCACCACATGCCGTGCCGGTTAGATAAATGGGAGGGTTGTTTCAGGAAGGGCATCCAGGTGTGGCGATCCCTTGACGGGAGCAGCCGAAAGGACATTTTTAAGATCAGCCAAAAATCTAAGTTTGCAAAAATAGTTGGGCCCTTAAGCTCAAGTAAATGGTTTAAGAGATACTGTATGAGTATGGATTTCTAAGATACAGCATGCAAGCAGGGGAAAATGTTCACTATAAGATTTACAGTTCATAAGATGTAGGCTAAAAACCCTGCTTAAAGGTGGAATTAGCATTCCAAGCTGGCCCCGCTTACTTCTCTGAGGATTAAGGGGAGTGTAACGTACTGACCAAGTTTATAGTTTGATATGCATAATTACTTTTAGCACAGAATCATAATAAAAAGAGGACAATTATACTGTAGTAATAATGAAGTATTAAAAAGAAGACAAGCAAAACCTCAACAAGAGACCAATTGGGTTATATTGGCTTCAGTGCTTTTCTCCACAATTAGTTAAGCTTTTGGTGCATATACATTACTGTACAGTCAAATCCTTTCTTTGTATATCCCAGCTTGTGAGCTGGAGCAGACAGGATTAAGGGCTTTGCTTAAGGGCCCAACAATGGCAGCTTGGTGGAAATGTGGCTTGAACCACCAACTTTCTGGTCAGTAATTTGGAGCCATAAAACTGAGCTACCACTGACCCAAAGCTACCAACTCCAGTTGTGGTTGAATAGATACTTTTAGAACAAATCATAAGAAATGTTCTCCAAGAAAATGACACATGCCTAAGTGTGTATGTGACCATTAACACTATTTTGTTGTACAGAACTACTCCAGTGTTGATCCTCTGCTAAACCGCAGCCGGCTGACCATGCTCCAGTCAGTCCAGGCTCTCACCGAGATCCAGGACTTCCTACATTACATCAGAGGAGAAGGTGAGCTGCCTGGTCTCCTTAATAAGAACAGTTTGAAAGCAAAATGAGATGCGTCATGTATTGCTGAAAACTTTGAAGTTGAAATATTCTAAAATAAGGTTATTTAGCACTTTTAAAATTAACTGTTTTAGACAACCATGTGTGAGGAAAGAATAATAATTTGAACACGCCAGACAATGGTTATTATTGCAATTTGCGGGCAAACTATTCATTTATTTAAACTTTAGTCATTTTTTTTTGTTGCCATTTAATATTTAGCATTAGGATAGCTATTACTTACATATGATACCTCTTATAAATTTTGTTCTTCTCTGTACCAGTGTCAGTGGGTTCTTTGAGAAGTCTGATTAAGAGGTGGACCAATCGCTACCCTGATGCTAAAATTGACCCCATGAATGTGTGGGATGACATCATTACATCCCGGTGAGTCATCTGAGCTTTGCTTGCATGTTCTGATTTCTCTCTTAATAAATTGCCAGGTCTCTGCAAAATGAATAAAATCTTCAACAACTTTGCCCTCATACAGGGATGTTTGTGTGTGTGTGTGTAGTCTAATATATACCATATCATGTTGCAGGTGTTTCTTTCTGGATAAGATCTTGGAGAAACTGTGCTCGTCTCCTGCTAACAGTATGGAGGTGGATGGAGCTGAGCAGGACAGCACAGCAGAAGAGTTAGGAGCGCTAGTGAAGGACTGCAAGTTTAATATGAAACTCAACATGGCAGATAGTGCCTGGAAACAGGTACTTTAAAGTGATATAATCTTTCAACATGTTAGACTGTTTATTAGGGATGGGAATCACTAGAGGTGATTCGATTTGTATCTTTATCACGATTATAGAAATATCACGATTCTATATTAAAAAAAATTTCTCAGACGATTCTAAACAAATCATATGCTTCTATCACACAGGACCCTGAGCTGCCTGCAAATATGTATGGTTTAGAGCAACAATTGTAGGATTTTAGAGGAACTGCAACATTTTACCACCACAAATGCACATGTTCATACACTATATGGACAAAACTGTATTTGGCCAAACCTGGTAATTATTGAATTCAGGTGTTTCAATCAGGCTGCTTATCTCCAGTAAAGGGCAATCTTAATGCTTCAGCATACCAGGACCTCTTGGACAATGCTATGCTTCCAGCTCTATGGCAACAGTTTGGGGAAGACCCTTTTCTATTCCAACATGACTGTGCCCCAGTGCACAAAGCGAAGACTATAATGTTTGAGTTTGATGGGGAAGAACTTGACTGGTCCCCGCATAGAGCCCTGACCTCAATCCCAACAAGCACCTTTGGGATTAATGCGTCTCGTCCAACATCAGTGCCTGACCTCATAAATGCTCTACAGAATGAATGAGCACAAATTCCCACAGGAACACTCCATTATAGTCTTCCAAGAATAGTGGAAGCTGTTATAGCTGCAAAAGGGGGATCAACTCCATATTGAAGTCTATGTATTTGGATACAATGTCATTGCAGGTTTGGCCAAATACTTTTGTCCATATACATTAATAAAAAAAAGTCTGTGTTGCAATACGTGAATTGCCTTACACAGAAGAATTGCGATACATCACTGAATCAGTTCCTCTCCCCCATGTAACATGTAATTCTCAATGTGCATATTTTTTAGAAACCTACAAGAATTCTTCATCAACACTGATTTTTTGTGAGCTGTAGAGGCATTGATTTTTATTTAACAGATTTTATGTATGCTTTTAAATTTTGTCTTAACTTGTGCTTTTTCTTTCATTGCATGATAATCGCACAAGAACAACTTCTCCGTGGCGACCAAGCTGTTGAAAGAGCTTCACAAGGAGGCGAAGGCCGAGAAAGGTTGGCTACAGCGCTGGGTGCACAGCTTCAGCCGTTTCAGCCAGCGGAGGAGCCAGAGCCAGGGGCCCGCCGAGCAGATCAGCTCCCTGCTCAAGACTGTCCCACTGCTTGGTAGAAACTGACTTCCAAATGTCTAGACTAACTGAAGTGAATGACAAAGCCGGCTCTAAATTCTGCTCTATGTGTTTGTGTTGTAAAGAGGAGTTTGAGAAGCAGAGTGAAGGCTTCACTGGCAAAGTGTTCAGAGACCAGAGGATCTTACTGGGGACCACGTTTGACCTTTTGGCTAGCGCTGTTAACCGTAGCCCTTCTGCTCTAGAGGCCCTCGGCGGAGAGAAAGCACAGAGGGTTCTGGAACTGTCCAGGGCATCTTCCAGTGACCAGGTAGCTCTTACGTGTGTTTGGGTGTTATACTTGGCTGAAATAATTTAAAATGGAACTGTTGCATTTGTTGTATTTTCCCTAAACAAATAGATTTATGTGCAAAAATTTTAGCATAAGGTCATTGTTATGCTGGAACATAACAAAGTTGTTTTGTTTTGGTTCTCATAATTCCAGTGAAGGGAAATTGCAATGCAACAACATACAAATACATATTTCTGACAATATTTTGGGGTGTGATCGTATAGTCGGGTGTCCACATAGTGCATGTAACCACAAGCACCTTAGTATAAACCTGAATTTCATTACTGTCAGCAGGGCTATTATCAGATGCATGCTGTTTAAAAATTAAAAGGACACCTTTATGATCCGTTAATCTAATGCTGGACTTGTCTCTTTGCACCTGCCTTTGCCTTTCTTCTTGCTTACTTTCACATCGTTTTCCCATTTTGTTCTCAATATGTCATCCGACCTGTGACCACTTTATCAAATTTCAGGTGGTGGAGGGCCTGCAGACTCGTGCTCTCGAGCTATTACGCAGTGCTGCGCACAAGGCTGAGGAAGAGGAGCAGTCTTTCAGCCAAAAGCATGTGGACACGCAGGGCATCGTGGAGGCCTACATGACTCTTGCTAACTTCTGTGACCGCAGGCTAAGGGAGGACGAGCAAAGAGAAGAGAGTAAATCTAGTGTTGCAAATCCAAACATGATGTTTCTGTAATTTTAACATTCTTTGATTGATGTTTAATGAACAATATTAAAGCTATAAAAATGGGCTTCCCAATAAATAAAAATACTAAACTGTATAAAATCAAAAGATCATTAAGTATATATTCATTATTGTTAAATGTTGTGTATTAGACGCATCGATGCATTTTTTTCGCTGCAAAATGGATTGCGTTTACGTAAAAGCTTGTATTCTAATGCTGCCCTTGTTCGTGTTTTGCAGTGAGTGGTTCCCCCAGGACGCAGAGTTTGCCTGCTCACGTGGTGAAGATGATGCTTAAAGCGCTGAAGCTCAACTCGGAGGAAGCCAGACTCAAGTTCCCTCGCTTACTGCAGCTGGTGGAGCTCTACCCTGCAGAGACGCTAGACCTGATGGCTAATGAGGTGAAGACTCAAAACTCAACAAAAACATGGCCTCGAGTGTAAGATTGGTATCCCAGGTTAATTTAAGTTTGTCGTTTCAAGCTTTAACGGTAGCCGTGTCGTGTTTGGGTGGGTAGGTGGTAAGCGTGCCGTGCTGGCTGCTGATTGGCTGGATCAGTCAGATGATGGCACTGTTGGACAAACCAGAAGCGGTGGCGGTGCAGCATGTGGTAAAGGAGATCGCGGATTGCTACCCACAAGCTCTCATCTACCCCTTCATGATAAGCAGTGAAGGTTACACGTTTGAAGAGTCTGCTATCGGTCAGAGGAACCAGGACTTTGTCAATAAGTATGTTCGACTTGTGTGTTATAGACGTGTGAATAAAAAAAAATCATAATGAAGATAAACATCAATATATGACTGTATTATTTGTGTGTTACAGGCTAAAGACGCAACTGGATAGAGGAGGAGTTTTTCAAGAGTTTGTTGATGCTCTACAGCAGCTCACGAATCCTGAGATGCTTTTTAAAGTACTGAATGCGTTTTTTTTACGCTGGCTATGTACAGTACGTTACATTTCTATTCTATTTACACTGTTGGCTTGACGATTTGTTTTTGGCAGGATTGGTGGGAAGAGGTTAAGAGTCAGTTGGAGAAACCCACCATGGACAAGAAACTGATGAAGAGACTGTATGAAGAAATGAGCACCTCACTGTGCAACCCTAAAGCCCAGGGAATCGGAGTGTTCAGGAGAAAATTCAGCCAGGTTCCTGGCTATTACAGCTGACACTATTCTCCTACTCGTTCTTTCAGTAAATGAGTAACTGTTACAACTAAAGGATGTTTGTTCTGTGTTTCTAACAGAAGTTCTTCAAAGACGTGGAGAACCTTTTTGGCTCAGGTGGCTCGAAGTTCTACGAGAAGCGTAAAGATAAGGAACATCTTAAGAAAATCGAACAGCTTACGATGAACATGAAAGGCTTCCAGAAAGAGCCGGGGAACCTGAAGGAGTACTCGCCCTGGCTCAGTAACTTCAGCGCAGACAAGCTCAGGAACGAGCTGGAGGTGCCAGGTTAGGAGAGAAAACGATCCATGTTTTAATTAAATACTTTTTTTTTTACAAATGTACTTATATAAGACTAATTGAGGACTAATTAGCTTCCCCGTTTTAGGACAGTATGATGGAAGATCCAAGCCTCTGCCTGAGTACCATGCGAAGATCACTGGGTTTGATGAGAGGGTATGTACTTGTGAATGGTGGTACACGTATACTTTGATTGATGTCTTTTATATTATTGTTTTGGGTTAATGTATTGAAGGATTCTTGACCCACTTCCATTAATTTCACATCTCCTTAGTGACGCTTCGGAAATGGCCAGGCAGTGTATGAAATATTTTTAAAGGGCAAGATTGATACACGACTAAGCCTTGTTAAGTTGAGCCTTGTTTATATTGACTAGGGCAGGGGTAGCTCATTGGTTAAGGCACTGAACTACGGTTCGGAAGGTCCCAGGTTCAAAAACCCCAAAACCACCAAGTTGGGCCCTTAAGCAAGGCCTTTAACCCTCAATAGCTCAGATGTATAATGAGATAAAAAATGTAAGCCGTGCTGGATAAGGAAGTCTGGCAAATGCCATGATGTAAATGCTGTGCATCTTTGACTCCAGGTGAAGGTGATGATGTCCATTCGGCGTCCGAAACGTCTCATCGTGCGAGGCAACGATGAAAGGGACCACCCGTTCCTGGTGAAGGGAGGAGAGGATCTGAGGCAGGATCAGCGTATCGAGCAGCTCTTCGGTGTCATGAACATCATTCTCAGTCAGGACACATCCTGCTCTCAACGCAGCCTGACGCTCCGTACCTACCAGGTTGTCCCCATAACTAGCAGGTAGAGCATCTGTTTCTGCATCTTCTTACAGTTTAAAACATCCAGTATGTGGGTGACTCTTTAAGGGAGACAGCTTATGGCCTTTCGAATTTTTTTCCGTGGACCAGGTGGGCGGGCGAGAGAATAATCGAGACGTAACCGAGAGAATAATCCGGTCATTTTTCAAAATAAAATCTCGTTCAGACTCAGATAATACATAAAAGTACATAAATACATAAAATATTTTATTATTTATTCTGCGGCCCAGTACCATTTGCTCCACGGGCCGGTACCGGTCCACGGCCCAGGGGTTGGGGACCACTGGCTTATGGGACTGTTGCTTAATTATGTTGGTTATTTTTCTCTGCAGAGTCGGGCTGATCGAGTGGATGGAAAATACCTGCACACTAAAAGAGTTCCTGGCAAGCAAAGCAACTGATAAAGAGCGAAGGAACATAACCCTGTATGTAACAGTGAATGGTAACCTCAGTTGGTGCCATGACGCATTACTTTTTTGTGTCCACCAGTGAAGCATAGTTGACAGATCTGATGTTGTTGTTCGTCATCACGCTTGCGCTCTACTATATCTGCAATCCTTCCGAAACCATTCATGGGAACTTAACCGAACCTTTATAGAGTCTTCAATAGGAAGCATAGATCAGCATTAGCTGTTTCATTTTCTAATAACCTCCGATATACTGTAACAGTCAGATGTGTAGTAATGTCTACACAGGAATACAAAATAACACCACAAGGTGACACTTCCTTTTTGTCGGGATAGACTACAGCTGAATGGAGAAGAACTTTTGCTGCTATACCGCACTTTATCACTTACGATGCCGATAACATTACTGAACTTATTCTCCTCTTCAGATTTCTGAAATTTCGACCGTGTCCACACGTAGCCGGTTATTTAAAAAAAAACGGTTCTGACCTTTCGTCCACATGCAAACGCAGATTTGGTCGTTGAAAACTGAGCTTTTGGGAAAACCTCCTTCCAAAGTGAAGATTTTCCAAAACAAGCTTGTTGTATCATCACCTTGTCTGCTGATGATGTCATTGTCTGTGTGCTAGTCTCCTTGATTTGACGTCAGCTTTGTTTATGAGGATATTTTGTGCAATGTTGGACTTGTGTAACGACTACATTTTGTGTAATGGCGTACAGTAAACCAGTGACTGCGTCAACGTCGCTTACTGGACTTTTTACATGCGTGTAACTCGCAGTTACTCACACAGTCATTATCGAACAGAATGTACTACCAAGCTCACTGCTGCTACATACAAAACTCTGACTACACACACTACGAAGACAGTGATGGCGGTTTTGGACGAGACCCGGTTGGACTCAACCAGTAATGACGTTTTGTCTAGGCTTCTGATTGGCCCCCTGTTGATTAGGGATGCTCCTAACAGCACTTTTCATGTGGACAACATAGGTCGTGTGGACAGAATTATACAGAGAGAAAAAAAACTAAGTAGAAAAATCTCAGTTTTTAAAAATACCCGGCTTTGTGTGGACATGGACTTGGATTTCTTCCATTTAGAAATTCCATTAGATAAAATTGCAATACACCATTTCATTACACATTCTCCACGTAACATGTAGGGGGCGCTGTTTCATCCACTATAAAATACTCAGTGAAAAATAAAGAGATGCCAGTCAGCAACAATACAGAGGAGTTTACTACCGAAACAAAACTGTTAAACTATATTATTATTATTAATTATTATTATGAAATTTCCCATTGACAGATCATTTAAAATCATTTAAGCCGATTCCCCGTCAAACTCGGTGCTCATTTTTTTTGTGTTTTAGGCCTCATCAAATCTACGACTCTTGGCTGAGTAAAATTGCTGGGAAGATTGAGGGAATAAGAAGATACGCTGAGTCCTACAGGTATGTTATTCTCTACTTCCCTTCTCCAGTGCAGCCTTAATGTCCTACCGAGTCGTACCGTCTGCTGAGAACAGAAAGACCAAGTGCACATTACTGTGTGATGTCATTTTACTGCAGGAAGGCCAGTTACAAAGACACCGTAATGAACTTTAAACGGATTGAGCAAAGTGTACCGGAGGACCTGCTGAGGTACAAGACCTTCCATTATTCTCGAAGTTGTGTGTGATATTGTGTGCGCAAATAACTATAATGTGGAGACCAGATTGAGAACAATTTTAATGGCTTTTGAACTGACCAGAGAGATTGTATTGCCATGGAGGTGAATGTGATGAGCGTTATGTTAAAACTTTGGCGTTTTTTCCATCCCATCCAGACGAGCCTTTGTGAAGATGAGTACGACACCCGAGGCCTTCCTTTCATTGCGATCTCACTTTGCGAGCTCCCACGCGCTGCTCTGCATCAGTCAGTGGGTGCTGGGTATCGGAGACCGTCACCTCTCCAACTTCATGATCAATACTGAGACAGGTGGCATGATTGGCATTGACTTTGGCCATGCTTTTGGATCAGCTACTCAGGTTTGCATGCCATTTTCATTCAAATTTCTTTCTACCTTCCAGTAAAGTTTTGCTTTAGCTGTAGCTGAAAAATCATATTTGTATGTGTAGTTTCTGCCAGTGCCAGAGCTGATGCCCTTCCGGCTCACGCGTCAGATCGTAAGTCTGATGAAACCCATGGCGGAGTCCGGCCTGATCCGCAGCGTGATGGTGCACTCGCTCCGAGCCTTCAGGGACGAGCCGGACCTCCTGCTCAACACCATGGACGTGTTTGTCAAAGAGCCTTCTCTGGACTGGAAGGTACAGAATGAGGATGTCACATGCATATAAGCAAAGAATTGATGTAGAGTATAGAGTATGCTCAACACTGACCCTCAGTACATTGGTAGACCTCAGACAGCTCCTATTATTATTATTATTATTATTATTATTGTGTTTTTTGAACTGTAAAATGGTGATTGGCGATTGACGTAGGTGGTACCCGTGGAGAGATTGGGCCGGGAATGGTGCGCTATTACTTTCCTTATATAAAAAAATAATTCACCCCTTTAAAGTGTTTGTAGAGGCGACACACTGGAGAAAGGACCTTTGAAGGTCCACTTTTGGACCACTTTGGGGAAAAAAAACTCCCTTCCTGCCCTCAGTTTTTGAAAGACATACATGTAACTTGACATACCACAACTTCAAAGCCTCGTCTCTCAAGAACCCAAGAACCGGGCGGCTGCAGTGAGTGGCCCAAGCCACGCCCCCTCGACTCACACACACACTTTGGAATCACAGGCCGTCTCATATCTTTGGAGCCATGTTGTTTAGAAAACTAAGCGTTTTCAGCATTTTGCCCAGGAAACCAGAGCATCTGCACGACCCTACCTCACCATTTCTTCAGGAATTGTCTCCGTTTTTTTTTTTTTTTTTTTTTTATGCTCATGAATATTCAATACATTTTACGTACTGTACGTTTTATATCAGGAAATAAAAAATGTGAGTCAATGAGTGTGGAACTATCAGCGGTTCACGTCTTTTTCTCCATGTTTTCCTAGAACTTTGCACTAAAGCAGCTTAAGAAAGGAGGCACCTGGACTGAGAGTGTAGATACCAAGGAGATCAACTGGTACCCTCTACAGAAGATCAGCTTTGCCCGCAAGAAGCTAGAGGGAGCCAACCCATCAGTTATACTCAGGTAAGCCAGGCACCATTCCAGTGTTCGCTACAGACACTTAGAGGATAGTATTTCAGTACATTGGATTTAGATGTTTAGCTTTTGTAATTTAGTTTCAGTAGAAATCACAGCATCAGACACTTTCCATCCCAGAATTCTAGCACAAGTGAACTTGCCAGTCAATTTTGACACTGAACACTCAAAGGTTTGTAACTTGGGGCAAAACAAATGGCAGACAGGATTGCACTTGGATTTTAGATGTTGAGTAGTTTATCTCTAACTGATATTTTCTCCATCAGTGAGGAGCTGCGTCTCGGCTTTGAGAAGGACCCTGCGTTTAAGGACATGCTGGCTGTGGCTAGAGGAACCGAGGAACACAACATCCGTGCCCGGCTCGGAGAGAAAGAGCTGAGTGTGGAAGAGCAGGTGGACTGTCTTATTGATCAGGCGACTGATCCCAATATACTGGGCAGAACCTTTGCAGGCTGGGAACCCTGGATGTGAGGAGAAATGTGTAATGTTTCATTGTTCATCAAATCTGTATGTAAATATTAGGTGCATAATTGAAACAAAAAAAAAACAAAAAACACATTCCTCTTGAAATTAGTGCCACCTCAGCGAGTGATTTAAAATTTAAACCTGCTATAAACTGTTTTAAGAGCACTCTGGCCAATGTGTATTCCTAATTGATGGCACTAAAATAGACAGACATTCTGTAAAGGATAATGTTTCTATAATCAGCAACTAAATTTTAGAAGCAAGTTCCAGTGTTGAACATCAGCAGTAAAAGTGAGCGATCATTCATTAGAGTGCTTTTCAACGCTGGAAAGAAAAGAGACATTCAAAGTGCATTTAGTGCACAAATGTCGTGTTGGATTTATACCATACTGGCTTGGAGATTCTACTCTGAGCCATTCGTCTCCTCAGAACTTCTTCCTCCAGGACAAGAGTTTAGACAAGAATTAGTGACCAAGCACATCCTCGTTTGAACCAGAAGTGTATTGAAAGTGCATATTAGTTAATTTTACCGGAATTGGTCTTAACTTACACAATGTTTTGAATTTTGGATCAGGATCTTTTGATAACTCCCTTGTGTGTAAGAGCTACTCTGGGGCTCCAGAAATAAGAGCACTTGTTTTGTTTCCTTATCACCAAAAACATCAAATATTTGTTTCACTGTTGTGCACTTAGGGGTTGCACTGTCATTCATTAAAGAAAAATATGTACAAAGGCAGGTTTTGTCTGTTTGATGAATAATTATTAAGTGTATGGATGTCTATATATACACACACACAGTGTGTGTACATTTGATGACCTTTGTGAAAAGGTTGTGTCTAACATTGCAGCTTAACACATCGTGACAGAATCACACTAACAGTGCTTTCACATTCGGCGTGGTTCCTGGCAGTTTCGCTCCCAGAACGGTCCCCTACCGGCCAACGTTCACATTAGTAATATTCATCCTTACCCGAGTACACTAGCGTATCTATGGGAGTTGGTAACCATTCCATAATCAAGCTTTGGTTTGAGTACATCAGTTGATGATCGCTTAAAAATTACACACAATACTATGCTTCTTTCTCTTTTTGTTTCCTGAAAATCAATCTCTCCACCATCCACTATTACTACACCCGGAGTACATCACACACACGTACATCAACTAGGATTACTCGCATAAGCATCTTAATACTGAATATATTATCGTTACATGACACAGCTGCCCAATGTTGTTGTAGTCCACCTACAGTAGTATTTACCACTGTACGTCACACCTTGTGACAGATGTTACACATCACTTCTGTCCGTGTTAACAGTTTTCCTTCACTGGTGGTTTACTCGTATCATTCATCTTAAAACCAAAGTACGCCCACATCCAGGAACAGCCTTTTGCCGCAGGAGAATTATTTAACAGGTCACCTTGAGATACATTCTACCCCTTTTACACAACACCACATGTTCCTCTGACTTTATGCATGTTTCTGCTACACTGCAGTTGCCTAGATGCACCAAAAAAGCAACATGGCACGTTTTAGGAATTTTAAACCATTAAAACTGCTTTTAAAGCCGTCGATCGCATGAAATGCACAGGAAATCAACTGATCAACTATAATCAAGTATCATTTCATAAATAGTATCTACACTCTGTAATACAATCGATGGCAGATCAAAAACCACCTAATAAACAATTTTATATACACATTACTCGCAGTAAGTTAGGGACATTGTGAGAGACTTAGTGGATGTCATACATACGGTGTTTGTTTCACTTCAGACATTTTTGGGATAGGGAGGCAATTG
>JAQMYJ010000001.1:24917379-24934060 GCA_030014305.1 Clarias laeviceps
GATATCCCATACAATATGTGTTGTACCTCGTTCCTCTCCTTCAGGGAACAGAGGTTATAGTCATAACCATTCGATTCTGAAAACAATTACTGCTATTACAATGCATTTTTTTTGTTGTTGTTAGCGACATTAACGAATTCTTTCAGCTTACACAAACATGTGTGACCACTGCACGGTGAAGCGTTTATTTGAATTCACTCTGATAACACTTTTAAAGTAAAAGTTTTCTGTAACTACTTATTTTTGCAGGTGATAAAGTTACATCGAATTTGAAACCTAGAAAGTCAGAGCAAGCCCGTTCTAGCTCATGGTGAAAACTGAATTGGGGGGGGCAGGCAGACATGGGAACGAGAGAAAGTAAAGATCACACTGGTCTCTAACTCGGCTTCTCCTCAGATCTTTCTCTTTGCTTATACATGTCTGTCTAAACCAGCTAATTTGACTGTTTCTCAAAGCATAACGCAGCAGTTTTTTTTATATGACTAGCTCTACCAGATAATTATAACAGTTGTGATGCATCAGTTTATAGCAGCACTGCTGAATCCTGGGATCAGACTCGCCAAGGTTTGATTATAACCTTAAAATAACGTGCTTATATGCGCATCTTACAGATTTATACTGATCAGATCTTATAATTTCTATACTGAACCACTCATGCACATAAGTTAAGGGTTAATAAATTTTAACAAATTCCAACAAACTTCAACAGAGACAAGGACAACTTGTCTTGTCTTATATTATAATAATAATAATAATAATAATAATAAACAGATAT
This sequence comes from Clarias laeviceps, assembly GCA_030014305.1. NCBI lineage: Eukaryota > Metazoa > Chordata > Actinopteri > Siluriformes > Clariidae > Clarias > Clarias laeviceps. The sequence goes on from JAQMYJ010000001.1 coordinate 24,918,155, forward strand.
GGACATGTAGTTCTTTAGGAAACGGAAATCCATGAAAAATTATTTTGGTATAAGAAAAATAATCAAGACACAACATCCTGATTATTGTTGATTATTGTGCTTTAGCTACATGCCCCTTTGTTTTATTCCTAACAACATGATGATATTTGTGCTTAAGCCATAATTTGTCAAGTAACTGCTTTTGCTTTTCCTCGCCTAAACCATGTTGATACTTCAATTCAGTATGTGTATTCTGCCAACATTAGAGACATTAGGCAATTTGCACTAGAATATCCATGTCTATATGAAACTATACTGCAGAGATACTAATACCTTAGAGAGCTTTCTTAGAAAAATAAATAAGAAAAGTAATAATGATTACAAAAAAAAAAAGATAATTGTGTGACAGGATAATCGCCTAATAATCCGGATATCTATTGTTACGTGGCAATAATATATATATATATATATATATTACTGCTAATAATGATAATAAAAAAGTAAGACTCACAGCTTCAGATTTTGGAGGCACCGGAGGTGGAGGTAGATTGATATCAGCACTGAGGAAGGCAGCACTTGTAGAACCCACACCGGGGTACGGCAGGCCAGACAGGCAGCTGGACTTGCTGACGTTTCCTCGGACGGCCTCGCTGTGTTCGTGTACAGGACTATGCGTCTGCGTGTGGTCCAGCCACAGTTCCTCGTATGGCAGATCCGCTTTGCAAGGACCACATGATGAACTGTCTAGCAGCTCTGGAAATAGATAATCCACCTCTGGTGCTTCCGGAGGCACGATCTCCCCGTAGAGGCTAACGCAGCCCTGCAGGTTCACCTCGCTGTTGCCGTGCAGATTGTTCCCATAGACGCAGACAGACAGTCGGTGGAACGACTGCGTGAGCTCGTCCCGGGCTGAGCTTAGTGAACTGGGCAAGTGGGAAGGGCAGCCATTGGTTCCAACTCCACCTCCATTGCCGGTCCCGACTGCGCATCCTGTCCCACTGGTGCCTTTCTTGGGACTCTTGGTGTCCTCGGGCCAGTCGGCCCTCACATCACGCACCGCCCTCGAGTAGTTGTCGATATCGAACTGTTCTTGGCAGTACACGAACCAGCGATGAACTACGCTTTCCAGCCACGCCTCTCCGTGCAGCAGGCCTTCGGGTACGAGCAAGCGAGGCATTGCCGTAGCAACATGCAAGGGAAAGTGTACAGGCAGCACAGCATTGGGACGGAGTACACAGCACACCACTACCGTCTTGGTACGCACGTTGACGAGCTTGTAGCGGTGACCCTCCCTGATCGGGTGCAGGTCGTGCGGGTTACGAGGCGGACACGCGGGTACGGTCACATTGACGGGCAGCCGCGTCTTTTCCACGATGGCGCGGATGCTGTGCTCACCTTCCTGCATCTGCAGCTCCAGCGGAGAGCACGTGCTGAAGCGACCACGGCACTGGAATGGCAGGCTCACGCTCTCGTTAGTGCGGTGGTTCATACAGATCAGGCACGGCATCTTGCCCCGACCCGGACGAGTGATCGAGTTCAGCTTGCCGATGCGCCTGAAGATGGTGTTGAGGCGGGATTTCTCTCTGGATGTTTTCGCGTACAGGATCTCAGCTTGGCCCATAAGCGTTAACTCGTCGCCGGTGTTCAGGGTGATGTTGTACACCTCTGTGTCCTCGTTGCATTCTCCTGACGCCATCTGTGGAGGACATGCACAGCTTAACGACCGAACTCGAGTCGTCTTCATCTTTCTCTCAAACATCATTTACATACTCGGAGGCATTCAAAATATTTTTTTTTTTATCAGCAGAAATTAAGAGCTAAGCACAGACAACACAAATCTAACCTTTCACTTTAAGACAAAGCGACTCTGCAGTCTGGACAAGGCAGTGGCATTGTGAATTCAGCTCAGAGGACAATGAACAGTTTGTTTTAGATTCAATGGCCTACTGGGTCTGTGGTTAGAGCACTGCCGGTCAAGGTTGGGGATTAACAGAACATAAAAAAGATTACATATTATGCACCTAATATTAAAAACAGGAAACTGTATGTCCCTTTGCATGGCAGTGACAGTCGGGATTAGAAACAATGTTAAGAGAAGATAAGACAGAGGGAATAATTTCTCCTTGTAGACAAGCTCTCTATATAAGTGAAGCAGAAAAACTGCGTATATTCATACATATACAAAATCAATACCTTAACATTGAACGTTATATCCTCCATGACATAAACTCGTTCAGGAAAAGCTTTAGCCACTTCCTCCACGCTGTTGAAGTACTGCACCGGCTCTTTAATATCCCGGTCCTGCTCCAGCAGTTTGAATTGTCCTGTCCAACGCAAGAAAAATGCATTTGTTTATGTATAACCTCTTTTAAAATTCTCAAATAAATCCTCAGTGCCTCCTAGAAACTGAGGCAACAGATCAATAGCTTTTTAAAGTATTTAAAATTTTCCCCTTCTAGACTTCTACAAGTTATGGAGCTTCTCGATCTCTGCCATCACATTAACATTGACTTTGTGAAGATAAGAATAAACTGAACAGTGAGTGCAGGTCTAGCGACTATTTCGGTCACGTTTCACGTGTCAGACAGCTTGACGTAGCTGTAACCAATCTTCCTTCCTTGTTAAATCAGTTTTAAAGCTTAGTGATTTTAATATCGCTTGTCAGGCAAGGCGGCGTGCTTAGGAGACACTGATTTAAATCTCACTGAAAAGTATACACCGGCACCGCCAGCTTGCAAACGGGTCTAATAATAAACGATCGGACACAAATACTGCAAATCATTTATTGAGAGTGAAAACTTACACAATGTTACTGAGGCTGTTTATAAATTAAAATTGTAAAAAAAAAAAAAATAAATTGCAGGGTTAATATATCTAAATCCTGAACATTTTCCCACATTTAATTATATACAGATGCATTACCGTATTAATAGACACTTAAATACATCGTCAATCATTAAATGTCTTTATTTAGCATTTAAGTGGTTTAAGATCATTCTCAATCCAGCGAGGGCAATTAGATAATTGCCCGCCAGCAGAAAACTGATAGGAAACACTTTCTGTCTCGATAGGAAGACCTGTTGGTCCGGTTCTTCGTTTAGATGTTTTTTCCCCCCACTTTTTGTGAACATTACACCACAAATATTGTTTCATATTGCAATTCGCTCCATGGCAGAATAGGATACACAGTTAGAGAGATAGAAGAGACAAGACCAAAAAGAGCAGTACAGCGCACAGCCTCACCCTCATAATGGACCGGGATCTCGATTTTCGGTCCAATGACATAATGGCCCTCCTCCAGGCTATGGGCGGTGATCGTGGTCCACTGCCGGCATGAATGAATCAAGAGGTAGTCGTTTTCCCTTAGCCCTTCCACCAATTCCCCTGGAGAGAATGACAGGCCTATCACTTTATCTACATCAACATGGAAATAGGATACTATCATATCAGCGCCAGAGTCAGTAAGAACAGAGACCGTACAGTGCGTTTAAAGACATTATCTTAACATAAAAAGGTACCTGGCAGTATATCACACGAACACTGTAACGGAGAACTATGTGGGCTTTATTACAGTCATTAGCTAGTCAGTAGGGATGGAAAAAATAATTGATTCTTAGACGCATCATGATCCTGGCCTTGCTACACAAGTAATCTGACCTTTACATGGGCTTATGCATCATTTATTTCAGACACTATACGCCACAGAATTTGCAAAGCTCTATTTGATTATAAAGGAACAGAAATAAATTTTTTATAGGATCCTCTGCCTGCTCGGACGTTTATCAAAAATTACCGGTGGTGGATCCGGACGCTCGCTTTCAGTCGGTGCTTTGACCAAGGTTGATCAGGGTTACAATGTTAATACCATCCTGAACAGTTTGTTGCACAAATACAGAGCAGGGGGGGTAAATTTATCTTATCCAATCCACCTTGTGGCATGTTTTTGCTAGGTATGAGGAAACGACACAGGCACGAGGAGACAACAAAACAAGAAACTTCACACATATACTGTAGATCAGGATTGAAACAAGGATCTGTGAGGTCGAAATTTGACCTGCTGCAACGTCTGTCGTGCACGCGTGTTTTTTTTTTTTTTCACGTAAAAAAACTGTATTTACTTATATTGCTTTGAACCAGAGGTGACGCTGGCAAAGAAAGCTTTTGAGACAGGATGATTTGTCGAGGTGAAAATCTCTCTTACGACCATTCTGTTGAAACATTCTACTTTAATAGATAAAGTTCTGTTTTGCAAAGTATTTAAAAACGTAATGTGATTCATTCATCATTCATTCAAAAAAAAAAAAAAAAAAAAAAACACGAGTTCTTTCACAATCTCTGATTCTGGACTGATTTCAGCAAAGCTTAAACATGTCAAGGACAGTGAGGTGCAATTGAGTTGCCAGTCTGAGGTCCTTGCTAATCATTAAACTCTGTGTGTGTGTGTGTGTCTACATAAGAGAATAAGCCAGTGTGCTTTGTGTTGTGGGAGTGTTGTCCTAAATGCCATGTCTCCCAAGTCATATTACATGCACATAAAGTCAGCAGGAGGCACATTCCAGTGTAGAAGCTCAGTCGCTACACTCAGAGTCAAGAGATAAAAATAATAACAATAAACTTATCTCTCTGTGTAACCTGTTCCTGAACCAACCAGGCCTTTGTACAGGCTGTGTGTTTGGCTAACTAACAAAGTTAAACAAGCAAAGTAAAAAAAATTATTAAACAGTAATAACTCGGTTGTTATTTTTAATTATTATTATTATTTATTTTTAATGAACTCACAGCTTGCTAACAAGTTGTCCCCGAGTTGAGTTCATTCGTCCTGCAGCTGCTGCAAACTCTACTGTTCACTTTAACACAGCAGCTTGGCTAAACTCAGGCGTTTAAAACACTTTAATTTTTCGATAAACAGGTTAGGTAACAACAAACAACAAAACCAGGTACCAATAAAAAACGCTGATATGACTTCCAAAAACTGGGGACTAGCAACGTAGAGAGAAAATGAAAAAAAATAAATAAAAAATAAATAAAAAAAACTCAGGCTAGCAGGCAAATGCTAACAATGCTAGCTGCCTGGCTAATTGTTGGAATTCCATCCGAGGAACACAGCCACCCACGCGCCCCACAACTGACACACGGTTTATTCTCGTTTACACTAATAAACCTTATCTAATAATAATAATAATAATTCCTACAAAAAGTTTTGTGTTTTTTTTCCCCCCGCTGTGGGATAAATGCAATCCTGACTTACTCACCGCTGTCTAGTTTAACAATCTGGGGCAGCCTGTAGGCGCTCACCAGGCGGTCCAGAGGCAGAGTTGTCGTGCTCCATGTTACATCTTTTAAACTGTTGTAAAGCATAGAGCCGAGGTCCATGTTAGCTCGCTAACACACCCGCGTCCTCAACCCGCCGCCACATTCATCAGCACCCGAACTGGCCTCTCTGTCATGGAGAAAAGCCTCGTTTTCTTGTTGTACTCCAACACGGTCATGAAGCCATGTCAGTCCTCCGACTGTGTGTGTGTGTGTGTGTGTGTTTACACAGACAGGAAATGCCATGTATCCCTGACCATAGAGATCCGAGCGCCGCGCAGGCCATTTCCTCTTCCCAGCTAGTCCATGACGTTACCCAGGCAACCATCGCCGTGAATTCTGATTGGTCGAACGATAAGGTGAACGTCTCAACCCACATACGATATACTTTAAACCTGCATATACGACCAGTCAAAAGTTTATACGCATCGTCTAGATCCTGATTGGTATTTCTTTCTGCATTGTAAAACCATCCAAAAATATGTAATGATCTCTGTTGATATTGAGATGTGCCTGCTGCTTATGATCTGTAAAACATGTTCATTGGTGATTTTTGTGGTTGGTCAACTTTAAATGAACTTCTCCTCTGCAGCAGAGGTAAGTCTTGGTCTTGCTTTCCTGGGATGGTCTTCATGGTGCTTGATGGATTTTGCAAATGCACTTGACAATACTGTTCTTGCAAGAACTATTCCACCACTACTGACCCTCATGTCTTAAAATAACTACTGACTGTTGTTGTTCAAAAATTCAAATTCAAATTCAAATTTTATTTGTCACATACACAGTCATACACAGTACGATATGCAGTGAAATGCTTAGACGACTGCTCGTGGCCTTTAAATAAAAGACTATTAATAGGAAATAAATATGAGAAATAAAAATAGAAAGTAAATTTAACTAAGAAGGATTAAAATATCTGTACAATACAAAATATACAATATAAGAAAATATATGAAAAAGAAAAATAAAACAAAACAGCTCTACAATATAGTAAATATAGAATTATGGAATTTTTGTGTGGGAATGAAGCTGAATATACAGTAAATAGAAATGTCCAGGGTGTGTGCAAATATGCCTGCTCTCTATGGTGCAGGAGTAGAAATTCCTGAGCAGCCTGGAGGGCAGTCTGAAGTCTCTCAAGCGTCTGATGTGGAAGAGACGCTACCGGGCCATTTTTCACCACGGTGTTGATGTGACAGGACCATGTCAGGCCCTGCGTGATGTTGTTGTTGTTGTGACTTAATTACCTATTGCCATATGATTTATTTAATTGTTTTGAAAACAAAACAAAACAATATTGTTACAGAACGTTGACGTAGATGTGGCTTTGCACCTCCAGGGTTGAGGGTCCGATTCCTGTCTCGGGTCTGTGTTTATGGAGTTGTGCATGTTCTCCCCATGCTTGGTGGATTTCCTCCCACAGTCCAAAGACATGCAGATTAGGTTAATTGGCGTTACGAAATGTGTGCCCTGCAATGAATTGGCACTCTGTCCAGACCCCACACCACCCTGTACAGAATAACCGCCATATAACATGGTGTTCTAGACTGCAGAAAATATAATAAATCCAAACTTGTGTACAAACTTTTGACTTGTACTGTATGCATCCGGCCAGTCATACAGAAACAGACGTCAAAATGAGATTAAATAAATGTAATCTCCATGACTTTAACTATAGCTAAATTTCAGAGGGCAGCACAGTGCCTGAGTGGTTAGCGCTGTTGCCTTGCACCTCCAGAGTCTGGGTTCGATTCCTGTCTCGGGTCTGCATGCATGGAGATTGCATGTTCTCCCAATTCTTGGTGGGTGTCCTCCCACAGTCCAAAGACATGCAGATTAGGTCAATTGGCGTTCCCAAATTGTCTATTGTGTGTATGTGTGTCCTGCAATGAATTGGCACCCTGTCCAGGGCATTTCCCACAACACAACACATCAAACACCAGGTTTTACTCCTGTTTCACAAGCACTAGAATATGAAGTTCCTATGAGCACAGACAGTTGAAGGCTGGAAAAGACCATTGGATTTTTAAACTTCAACTGTGCAGCTTCAGTGAGTCTGTGTCCAAACCACCAGATTACTGTTCTTGGCTGACAGGCATGGAAGTCAAAGTGGTCCTCTGCTGTTGTACCCCTTTGACCTCACTGTTTGATGTTTCTTGCATGCTGAGATACTTTGCTGCACACCACAGTCGTATAAACAAAATGAATAGCTATTACACCCTTTCTGACAGCTCAGACTAATCTGGCCATTGTCCTGTGACATCTCTTATCAGCAGGGCATTTCTACCCATAATTTAGAAATTAACACACAGTGCTTTTTTCCCCCCACGCAACTCTGTTTAAACTCTAGAGACTGTATAATGTGAAAATCCCAGAAAATCAGTAGTTTCCGAAATACTCAAACCAGTCAATCCAATGCAATCTGGCACCAACATCTCCGCCATAGTTTAATTTACTTGGTCCCCATTTTGATGTTTGATGATTGTGCTCACAGTTATGAGAATAAAAACTACTTTTATTTCGCTATTTAATCCGCTGCTATACTAATGCACCTATCCTTTGGTGCTTGGATAGCATCAAGGTAGAACATTTTCTCAGTACCCCAGAGCCATGATCGGAACTGCCTTTTTCACATCAGAGACTCTGGCCTCGCATGATCTTAAATTGAGCAAATGTGTGGAAATGACCTGGAGTGAGGTCAGGACTATACAGATGATGTGGCAACAACTCCCACTCGAGTTCCTGTAATGTGCAATTGGTGTTTGTGGATGATTGAGTGTACAGTTCCCACAGACAGATGCATCTTTTCCAGTAGTTGGCAACAAGTTATCTGGCGATTTACAAGGATCAGGCGTTCCACTTGCTAAATGTTCATGGGAACGTGGGAATGTGGGCTTAGAGCCAGCTTGGCAGGGATCGTCATTCAAGGATATATGGCCTTTTTTAAAATGTTTGCATCATTAAAATATTTTACTGCTGCTAAGAGTCTTGTCACCATGCTGTGCTTGAAGTCTTCTGTAAATGTCAATCAGTTTTACCCATTCTTTCATGAGAAGTCCAGGTTTAACTTGAATGGCAACCATTTAAGCATCTTTATTAGTCTAACAACCTGGGATGCTTTTCCAAACATCTTGAACAAAATCTTTTTGTTTTTTGCTGTTTTCTCTAGGATAAAACATGATTTAACTAGGTGTGTCCAAACCATTCACTATTAGTCTATATGGCCTCTTTGGCATTTACCACTCAGCGAGTGCTATGTTCTAGATATTACTCTTTACACCACTCACCAAGAGCCTTTTGGTCATGACTTTTAAGACTGAGAGACTACCTTGCGTCTAAGAAAAATAATACACATTTAGAAAAAACTAACAAAAAAAATAAAACCCAATAAATGTTTTGTTCTTCTGTAAGTATAGTAACCAAACAGAGACACTTCCTCTCTGACAGACTGGGGGTTGTCCTGAGTTCAGTTTCACATTCTCATACGATAATAAAAAAAGGGACGTTAGGTTTCAGTTAGGTTTCAGTTAGGTTTCAGTTAGGTTTCAGCTGCAGCTGAGGGAACATGTCCTTTGTGAGCACTCTCCGCCAGTGGGATGAAGCAGTGGCTTGTGTTGAGAACAAGGACACAGTCTCTGCTCTCAGGATATTCCTGGACATCGAGGAGAAGACATCAAAAATCAACTTCAATATCGGATGCCTCCATCTGAACAACAAAGAGCTGGATGCTGCAGAGAAGGTAAAGAGATTGTTATTGAGTGTAATTGAGTGAGGTAGTGAATGATTGATGATGAGTGAGATAAAAGAGACTATACCTTATCATATTGGTGGTGTTGTAGTTTTCTAATGAATCACATTTTAGATTAGAAACCATTTAAGTGGAAAAAAAGGAAGTGAAGTCGTTTCAGTCTGTTATGTGCAAACTTCTCTCTTTTGAAGGCATTTGACAGTAGCATCGGCAAAGATCAGCATCTGGCCGTTGCTTTTTTTCAACGGGGAATTACGTTTTACAAAAAAGAAAGGTAGGATGTGTCAAGCGTTAATCCACACTATAATTATGTTAAGCAAATTACTTTAACTATAAAATCAGAGGAAGTGTAGTGCAATTGCTTCAACATTGCACAAACAAATGTTGTGTAAACCCCTTCCTCCTTTTTTTATTTTTTTATTTATGCTTTCTGAATTTTTTTACGCTATAAAGAAAGTCTTTACAAACATCTGAATATCTTTGTAGGTTTGAAGAGTCACTGATGGATTTCCAGCAAGCTTATAAAGAGCTAAGAGGGAATCAGCTGATAGACTACAAACCTCTCGGACTGATGTATAAACTTTACGCTTGTGAGGTGTGTGCTGAAAGTTTCATTCTTCTCTTGTAAATATGGAATCTTAAGCCAAAATGTTTCAGCAGTTTCCACTAACAGTGTCTCATTGGTTTGAAATTGTACATGAAATATGTCATATGGAAAGACTTACATATACAGCATGTTATGGATTTTAATAGTTTTTGTTTTAAATAAACATTGCATGTAATGGATTATGTTTTATATTACAAAGATCCATTCAACAAGTCAAACTAGGATTTCAAGTCAAGTAAAAACAGGACTTTTGATTGTGCTTAATAACAGAACACAGTTATGAGAGTAAAAACTCCCTTTATTTCGCTATATAATCGCCTGCTACGCTACAGCACTTATCCCAGAGTATCATTTGTGCTTGCAAAATAGAAAGTTTTCTCAGTATACCGAAGCCATGATCAGACTCCCTGCTTTATGTCTGTAACGCTGGCCTCCTAGGAACTCCCAACGTACTTGGGAGTACGTTGAAGCAACGTACTCCCAAGTACGTTGCTTCAAGTGAGGTCATAACTCCCAACTGAGTTCCTGTAATACATATCCTGTAACATTTGCACCATTCAAATGTTTTACTGTAACTAAGAGTCTTATTACTGTACTGTGCCTGAAGTTTTTTTAATAAATGTCACTCAGTTCTATTAGAAGTCCTGGTTTGACTTGAATGCCCCTCGTAAAAATGTAAAATTTTAATGTTTTCATGACCCTCGGTGATAAGTGATCTATGGTGTAGGAAGCACAAATAAAAAAAATGGAGGAAAATTGTTAGAATATATTATTATTATAACAGTCAAGTAGGTTTGTTTGAACCTCAAGAAAGGATTAACCCTTAACTGTTCAGCTGTATGATATAATGATGTTCCGAAGGAATACTCTAAAGTCTATTTGCGGTCTATTTTGGAGAGAAAGAGAGAGAGAGAGAGAGATGATCTATGATACCAGCTGGCTATAATCGAAAACTGATGTGATGTAATGATGTGAGCAAATTGTCATGCTTCTCTAAAATGATGACTGATGATGTGTGATCTTTCCCATTATTAGCTCAGAGTGTTTTACTGGTTTTGCACATTTAGGTGCTGCACAATATTGGACTTCTCTATGCGGAGATGGGGAAATGGGAGAACGCTCAGGAAAACCTGCTTTCAGCTCTGAACCTGCGTACAGATTCCAAATTCAGTCACATCGACAAGGCTCTGGAATCCATTTTGGTCAGTTAAGAAACACCATCCACATGATACACATGACACTACTGTCACAAATGTGAAAGTCACTCTGAATATGTTGTTTTACTGCACTGTGTTGAACTAATGACCCAGAAATTACATGCCTTCAGAACATTCCTATACTATATATACAGTACTGAAAAAACCTGTAGCAAAATAGCTAACAGGCGAGTAAACTGCTATACGCTAGCCTCTTAAACACAAGCAGGACAGCATCTGTGTAATGTTTTCTTTATCATATTTACAGGATATTATATAAATGTGGATAAACCTGTGAAAATAGACTATAACTTCAACACTAACATGCTAACTAAAATGCTAGGTAAGCTAGCCAGCATTAGCATTACTAACCCTAACTCTTAGCTAACCAGCTAACCTACTGTAGGTCAAAATCCCAACAGCTATGCACCTCATTTCCATGAGGTTTGTGATAAAAACCAGTTTAAAAAAAACAATTGCAAAAAAAGAGTATTAAGATTGAATGGTATTTCAGACATCTTTTTAACACTCACTGTTAGAGATAAATAATTTATTCAGTTGTGTATCGTGATTCATATATCGCCACACTGACTTTATAATAATTATTATTTAAATTTCTATATGTTCGCATTTGAAGTGGTAAAATGTTGCAGTTCTCTATAAACCATTCACACATTGACACACTGCAGCATCTTGTGGTAGGAGCAAATTATTTGCTAAGTTTGTTTAGAATTGTTACTATATAGGTTACAGAATCGCAATACAAATTGAAGCAGCACCTACTGTAGGTATCATGATGATGAAGTGTCGGTTGGTCCCTGGTGATGTGGTTGCCTTACCTACTCACTATACCTACTCACTATACCTCTAGCTCACACAGTTTTGCTAGATTAGCAAGCCGGTTAGATTAATTTGGAAATACGAAGATGATTGCAGTAGATGTTGTGAGCAGCTTGAGATGTTCATATATCTAACCTACTGTGTCTTGCTGAAGAACCTAACACTAACCTTTTTGCCTGTAATGTAAGATAAGAAACAGGAAAATCACTACAGCCTGTAATTGCTTTCACACAAGACATTCTGATGTTATGTAAGATTGCAATGTCATGTTTTGATGAACGATCAGATAACGGCATCATCAAAAAGAATCATTAGATCTGTTTGCGTGTTTTCAATCTGTATTTTCAGTTGCTTAAATCCACTTACTCAATGTGGTATTGCGCAACCGTGTGTGCTTTACAAGAATATACATATATAGGTGACTGTGTTCTTGCTAACTCATGCATGCAGAAGCAGAAACTCTTTCCCCCGGTGGTGATTAGACCGGAGCTGATGTTTAAACCAAATAAGCACTATGTGGCAGAGCTGGAGAAAAAGGACTACCTTGGAAAGGCCAAGGTACTCAACCATTATCATTTCAGCGACTGATGTAACCAGTGATAGTGGAATAATGCTGGTTGTCAGAAAAAATATATACATATATTTATGAATGTTTTGTCCACACAGGTTATATCCTCTGTGGTTCCTGCTGATAATTTTTCCGGTTTCGCTCCTCTTCAGCCTCAAGTGAGTCTGGATACATTTCATTCTCCTTCATTCTTAAGACCGCAAACATTTTGGTTGGCGCGGTCTACTTCCACGTTCATTCCGATGTTTTTAACAAACTGGACAAACAGACTAAATAGAAATGTGTACATAATGTACATTTAAAGAATATTTCCTAAAAATTAGTTTGTTCACATTTAATATTATGTTTTTTTGGCATGTCCAAGGAAATAAATGCCTTTATATACACCGGTCCGTCATATCATTAAAACTGCACTGACAGGTGAAGTGAATAATATTGATTATCATTACAGTTGCACATGTCACAGGGTAGGATATTTTCGACAGCAAGTGAACAGACCGTTTTTGAATCTGATGGTTGCGAAGTAAGTGTGAGGATCTGAGCAACTTTGATGAGGCCTAATTGTGACGGCTAGAGGTCAGGGTGAGAGCAACTCCAAAACAGCATGTCTTGTTTTGTGTTCCTGCCATCCAGGCTAACTACATACCAAAAGTGGCCAAATGAAGGACTGAGAAATGAGAAACTGGCGACAGGGTCATGGGTACCCAAGGTCCATCCTGTCTGGTCCAAACCCAAAGAAGAACTACAGTAGTACATATCACTGAAAAAGTTAATGCTGACTATAATCATTATAGAGATGTTTCAGAAAACACAGTGCCTCACCGCTTGCTGTATACGGAATTGTGTAGCTTCAGTGTGCCAGTGCTGACCACCCTAGACACTGTCTGTAATAGGCATCAGAACTGGATCATGGAGCAGTGGAAGAAGGTGGCCTGATCTGATGATAATGTGGACAGGCTGGTGCATCTGTGTCTCTTACCTGGAGATGAGATACACTATGCTACTCTATGGGAAGAAGGCAGGGAGTGATGTCAAGCTCTAGATAATGTAATGCTGAGAACTTTGGGTCCTGGCCTTCATGTAGATGGTATTTTAACATATGCATAACATTTACCTAAGCCCTGTTCCCCCAGACACTCCTTCATTATAACAGTATTCCCCAATTGCAGTAGTCTCTTTCAGCAGGAGAGATAATTCATCCTGTGACACAGAAATGTTGCCCATGAATGATTTGAGGAACAAAGGTTTAAGTTGTTGACTTGACCACCAAATTCCCCAGATCTCAATGATAAGTGATCTACACAATATTATGCAAGTGGTTTTAATGTTATGGCTGATCATAAAAAAAAAATATTTTTTCTGATTTTTTTATTTATTTCAAAAACAAATAAGGGTTACAGTGATCTATTTTAAGTTTGCAGAGCACATTATATGAAACATTATGAATTATGTGGATGATGTATAGGGTTATCACCCTTTCCATATTTTATGCACGTTGAATGAATATGTAATATTTTTCATTTGCTTCACATAGGTTGAAGATGCGCCAGCTAAACCCAAGGCACCAGAAGTACTTAGGTAAAACCTGTCTGTTCACAAAGTAGACCAAGCTCAGAGAGTTGGAGTGTTATTTATAGTATTTGTACCTGTGAACCGCAGAGCCCTTGAAGGCGAACCACACACTGTTCTGTACGAATTAATTCCCGAGACCAAAGAAGAACTGGCTGTGTTACCAGGCAACATCGTTTTCGTTCTTGAAAGAGGGACTGACAACTGGGCGTCTGTTGTTTTCAACGGAAGGGTACGTTGTGTATGAGTTTTTGTCCGCTTTACTGCATGCCCAAAATGCTTGATTTATGATGCAATGGTTGACAGTTCAAAGAACATTGTTCATCACAAACTTAGAGGAAATTATCCACATCACACTGTTGACATTAATTCCTAGAAAACGTCGCCCAAAATGAATCCACTCTGCTGGATGACTCACTGTATATATTTATTTTTCAAAAACATCAAGCAAAGATGAAATAATATAAATTCCACAAGCTTTGAATGGTCCCTATTTCTATATTTTTTTTTTATCTTCCCTGTCTGAAAGCTGCATCAGCCACCATGTTAAAAAATTATTTGGGGTGAAAGTTTCCTTTAGTATGTATCATATTTAAATCCAAGTCAGAAAAAACAATTAAGTGTGCTTTCTAACTACATTATATAAAGTTTATTTTATTGATTTGTTTTTGCCACACTATGGACCCCCTGTTTATCAAATCTTTATATTACTATAGTTTTTTCCTGCTGTATTAAAATGCAGGTGTCATATCCTGCCTGCCATTTTAGACAGATTTCACACAGCTTTAAGCAAAGAAAGCAATAAATGACTGGAATTGGGTTAACAACTGTCCAACACATTATTCAAACAGTGTTGAGTCATCAACTTTGCAGAAAAAAGATAAAAATCATGAATGAAAGTGAAGTTGCATTGAGAAAAAATAAATAAATAGAAATCACAGCTACTGCATATTTACTAGTGAAAGTAAGAGCATTTCCACATACACAGTGCAACAGGAACTCAGGTTTGAGACTAAACAACTGTGGCCATAGGAAAACCACTTGTAAGTGAAACTAATCAGAAATAAAGGCTTCAACATTGCGATGGAGCATAAAGATTGAACTTGAGTCCAGATTGACCAGAGTGATGGGACAGTGTGCATCAGTGTAAGAAGGGAAGCGCAAGAAGTGATAGAAGCTCTGGAGGCAGTGTTATGATCTGGGGTTGGTTCAGTTGGTCAGGTCTAGACTCAGCAACATTACTATATATGGCAAATCAATTGAAGAATAAAAAAAATGTACCAGGCAGTATATTTATAGTATTTTACAACATGTCTAAGTGGAGTGTAATTTTTTATTTTTTTTTATCATCCTCCGATTATGTTCTCATCTCCAGAAAGGATTGGTTCCCTACAATTTCCTGGAGCCACTGAATATGGCCACGAAGATGGTGCCGGTAAAGTGCTCTTTTCAATATGTGTGCTTAAAATAATGATACACTGCAAAATAATTAAACCAAAGGAAAACCCAATTAAACAAGTGAAGCATTTAAATATGTACAAATGTCCTTGAAAACACTAAACTAGAATTCCAAAAAATCTCATTGCTGATTTAAAGCATGTTTTGATGCCAAAACTTCTTATTTCTCTAATCCTATTCATTCAGACATTTTGAATCGTCGAAAATGTTTTTTTCTTTTTCCCTACGTCTTTATGCATCAAATTTCAAACTAGCTTTGCATCTACTTCTCCAAATTTAAAAGAAGGATCACTGAGTGCCTCTTTTCTGTAGGTTGCACCATCTATCACCGATGAAGACATACCCGCTCCGCCTAGACGACGAGCGCCCAGCAAACCTGGGGGTAAAACAGATAAGCAGGCTACCACAACCGAGGTACCACATACTACATACACACACACACAAAATGTGTATTTTCTTTCTCACTTGTTATAATTGAGCATTCCAACAATTAATTACATTTACATTTAGGCATTTGGCGACTTACAAAAAGTGCTTTAAAGTGGATAAATACTGGATAAATACTTACACTGGGTTAACTAGGTTAATAACTAAGTGCCATTAGTCCAACACAACTGGGAAGAGGTTTTTT
>JAQMYJ010000001.1:24934160-24955206 GCA_030014305.1 Clarias laeviceps
GGGGGGGTTAGTCCATGTACTGGAGAAACAGATGCGTCTTGAGTCGTCGTTTAAAGAGAGTCAAAGTCTCTGCTGTACGGACATCTAGAGGAAGTTCATTCCACCACTAGGTGCCAGAACAGAAAGAAGAGCCTGGATGAACAAATCTAATTAGATTTATTATCTATATTATCTTTATCACTAGACTACAGCTGCTGCTGATTTCTCAAAATGCATTGTGAAAGTGCACTTCCTGTTCACCATATCCTTCTGCATTGCACCAGGACAGCCGTATGAAGTAATTCTTAAGATTATCAGCACTAAACTCAAGCGACCTGCTTCTACACTCAATCTCAGGTACCTACAGCTGCTATAAAATTATACTAAACTCTACATAGTACGATCCAAATCTTCTAGTTATCACAATCAATTCTGGCAAAAATGAATATTATGTACCTTTAAAATTGATTTGATGTTCAAAATGAGAAAAAGTTATATGGACTATACCATCAAAAGTCTAATAATCCTTCTGTCCATATCCTGGCAGCTATATTAAGCCTGGATCCACTGAGAAAGTAACAGTGGACGAGTCAGAGATGGCGGCGTTGTGGACCTGCGTGAGCAACAGCCGTCTCACACTGTGGTGTTCAGCCACTGAGGTACCGCAATTCAAATTCTCCCGAAAGAAACGCATCCTAACTATTACATCCCATAATAGTAACACATCATTTCTTCATGTCTATGTTTACATTAAATGCATTAAATGTTTTTTTCCTTCAGTACGATTAGGGTATTATTTTTCCTATTTTTAATACTACTGTATTACACTACCCAGCCAAAAACACTCACCATCTCAGAAGGGTCAGATTATTGGCCTGTATCGAGCAAAGAAATTAAATAAGAAATCTAGACACATTATTAAAACTCGGAGATCACGTAAACGCTTGGTGATGATGCATCACGAAATCTATATTTATTAGTGAATTTAAGAGCATTTCCAAAACCAAGAGCTCACAGGATTGTGACTAAAAGGCTGTGTGGCCTTACAAAACCACATGTTAATGGAAAAAAAATTGTTTAGTCATTTGTGAGTTAGAAAAAACTCTTCAAGTTGCTATGGAGCATCAATATTGGACTTTGGAGCAATGGAAAAAGGTCATGTGGTCTGATGAGTCCAGGTTCACCCTATCCCAAAGTGAATGGTGTGTCAGGGTAAGAAGGGATGCACATGAAGCCATGCACTTATAATGCATTGTGCTCACTGTACAAGCCTCTAATCTGGGGTTATTTCAGTCGGTCAGGTCTAGACTCAGCAACATTATGTGAAGTCAGCCGATTACCTGGAAAAATTAGTGTGACTTTTTAAAATGGCAGGGTTGCAACCCCTTGAGAGGAACAGCTGAAAGACTAACAACAGCAGCTTACAGCAGATATAATCAAAAACAGTATCTCAAAATGTTAAAATATTTCCTAATATCAATTAAAAAAAAGCATTTAAAGTACAGAAATGTCCAACTTCTAAAAATTATGTTCATTTATGCGCTCACTCAGCAACGAATTACTGCATCGATGTGGTGTGGCACTGCTGAGGTGTTATTGAAGATCAGGTTGCTTTGATAGCAGACTCATTCTCGTCTACATCTCCATATCGTTCCTTATCTTCCTTTTGACACGACCCCATGCCAAACCTCTTTCAACCCCCAATGCCACCTGAAAATGGCTAAACTGCCACTCCTATATATTGGATTTTACTTTTTGCATTTTCACTTCCACCATCGTTACCACAATAACGTATAAAACAAACTTATAAAAATAAACCCATCAGGACTTGATTCATCAATAACTTAGCCATGTGTTAGCTGTGGAAATCATTTCCATCCATCAAAATTCTCCATTTTAGAGAAAGGTTCATTAATTTTATGAAAAATAAAAGGATGGATTACAATGTCCCTTTTTCAACATGTTTATAACCTAATTTATTTTATAACTTTATCTTAAGCAGCAGCAACAACTCAGGTTTGCTCAGTTTTGAGTCATCATATTTTAAACTCATTAGTCGTGCAGTTCAGCTATGATGTGAATGTATGATAAATATACAGTAGACATGTAATACATGTCTATGGCTCCATGCTTGCAGACAACTGACCATCAACCTGTGCGTTTGTTGATTAACCTATTCCAAATTTAGTCCCTTTTTGCTGTTATACAATCCTCCATTGTTCTGGAAAGTGCTTCCACTAGATTTCAGAGTGTGGCTGGGGATTTGTTCTCATTTAGCCACAAAAGCATTAGTGAGGTCAGGTTTTGGTGTTAAGTGGAAGGTCTAGGGTGCAACCGGTTTTCCACTTCATCCCAAAGGTGTTCGGTGAGGTTGAGGGCTCAGATCTCTGCAGGACACTCAAGTTTCTTTACTCCAAGCTTGGCAAACTATGTTTTCATGGAACGTGAAACAGGGACACTGTCTTGCTGGAACAGATCTCGGCCTCTATACAATAGTGGTTCCAGCAGTTTAAGGGAGAACTACATATAGGTTTGATATCCACAAACTATTATTGGCTATATAGCACAACTACCTTTTGTGTAATCACTGTGTGTTTTAGGATAAACCTGTGACTCAGGAGAAGGTGGTGGCTCTGTATGCTTATGAGGGCTCCACACCTGAAGATCTGGATTTTGCTCAGGGTGATGTCATCACTGTCCTTTCTAAAGGTAAAGAATTATGAATTGCTAGAATAAAAAAAAAAAAAAGAATCATGAAATTATGTTTTTATGAGGGTGTTTCTTTTCCTTTTTAGTGAATGAAGAGTGGTTTGAGGGCGAGTGCAATGGGAAAACTGGTATCTTCCCATCATCTTTTGTTGCAGCTTGAAGGATAAGCAGTAGATTCAGAAGTCTGACTGATTCAATTATTTGCATTAGGACTTTGTTATTTAAGCTTAAGTGTAATTCTATCAGCAATGCGAAAGTGTAGTTTTATTAGGGGTCAATGTGTGTCCCTACATACTTACACTGTCTCTTCCTTATAAACATGAATAATACAAGTCTACATATCATTTTATGAACATCATTTAGTTTTGGAAACTACTTGTTTTTACAATTCGTTAAGTAGTTAACATTAAGTTGCAAAGTTAAGCTGTTTGTACTCATTTTTTATTGACCATCACTAAACTGTAAGCAATGAAATATGATGAGATGTTTATGTATTATGTGCTTTTACCTCACCATAATAAAGCTGATCAAGAACTGTCTGTTTTATGCATTTATTACTGATGTTATGTAACACCAATCAGCCATGACATTAACACCACTGCCAGGTGAACTGAACAACATTGATGACCAATGACCAAGTCCAATCCATGGAATAGCACCCACCTTACAATAGGTTGTAGTTTAATATTGTGGCTGATCTGTGTATGTGAAGCATCAAGTCCCTGTGTATGAGCTGTTACTACAGAAATGGCAACATGTTAGAATTAGCACATTAATACGCTGTAAACTCATTTACAGTGAATCACTCATTATTTTAATCACAGCTGTCTGTCACAGGTTTTTTAGAAACTAATCAACACTTTGTGACCAACAACAATATAGAAACCAATAGTGCTGTGGTATAATACACTACCACTCAAAAGTTTAGACTCACCTTCTAATTTCATGATCTTTCCTAAATTTGTATTCCTTTCTACATTATAAAACAATGCCGAAGGCATCCATAGTTGAACAGTTGATATTGAGATCTGTCTGCTACTTACGCTCTTTAACCATCACTGTGAATTCCGATGGGTCGAACCACAAGGTCAACATCCCAACCCACGTATGATAAGCGCCTGATATACTTTACATCTGCATACACGACCAATCAAAAGTTTATACACATCCTCTGATTCCTGATTTTTAAAACAATGCTGAAGGCGTCCAAAATATGCAATAATCTCCTCTGCACAGTTGATTTTGAGACACGTCTTAAAGCCTTCATAACAACTCTAATCTGATGTGCTGTTTGTTAACTGGTGATTTCTGAGTCTCGTCTGCAGCAGAGGGAAGTTTTGGTCTTCATGAGAACCATGGTTTTATCATGGTGCTTGATGGGTTTGCAAATGCCCTTTCACAGTACTGTTCTTGCAAGACCTGTTCCAGAACATCTGACCTACTTGTCTTAAAATAACACCTGCTGCTGTTGTTCCTTAATTACCTAATACTATGTGTGTTATTTCATAGTTTTGTAAAAAAAAAAAAAAAACAATAATAATAATCCAGTGTTGTAGTATCTATGATGTAGAAAATAAATCCAAACCTGTGACCAAACTTTTGACTTGTACTGTACATCTCCAATTTCTTGTAACATTGTGTACTTAAATAAAAACCAAACTGATGAAAATACTTCCTGACTCCATGGTTTTGTCACATCAGGTTCAGACCCCATCATTGCCCCCAACTTTACATGCCAAAGAACGCAAGGAAGGGACTGCTGTCCCTGCTATTCTGCAGGACAGAAAGGCTAATTTTGCTCTGATTAGATCAACATTAACCAATCACAGGACTCTGTGTCCTTACGGAAGCATAACAGAGCCATTATCATTTCTCTATCAAAGCGTCCAGGTTGAAGAAAGGTGGTGGAAAACACTGAACCTTAAACCTTTCGGCTTTTGCTTAAAAGATGGTTCCAGGCTAAAAATGTCTACATATGGTCAGGGTTGAAAACAGCATGCAGTTCTTCATCTGAAAACCAAGAATCAAGAGGAAAAAAAGACAGAAAAAGTATATTGAACTGTATATATATCTTTTATTGTCGGTTGTTCACTGGGTTTACTCCGAGATCTATTTCAGTTTTTGTTGTTTTTCTGTTTTGTTCTTGATTTTTTTTTTTTCTTCCCCAAAGCACATGGCTGTGACTTGGCTTATTATGTGTAGAAGCTCAGAGATGACAGTCTACAACCCTGGGCATAAGATGCAATACAGAATTGCTTTCTAACACCACCTGCTAAAAGAAAACCTCACATTTGGTTTATATCCATGTCCTTTGTGGAATCTTTATCCTGAGGTTTAAAAATGCTTTCCATTTGTGATTACAGAAAAGAATTCTGATAGTCGCCTTAGTTTAAACGGGGCATATTACGTCCATGATTACGTACTTCTGTCTGGTGTCAGTGGATTGACACCTCCTCTGAGTTTTATATTAAACATGATGTAACATGTTCGAGCAGTGGTGTCTGTCTCATTTCCTTTTGGCCTCCAGAGTGTTTCTTGCAGTTTAGTGCTTTATGAGGAGGTCTAAGCAGTCTTTACCTCCTCCTCATAAGCGATCGCGATACCGCGTCTTCCCTCCACAGCTTTAACCACCGGTGTTTCCCCCAGCTTGGGCTCCAAACCCTGCCAGCTCCGGCCGACGAGAAAAGACGCTGCCAAGAGAGAGAGAGCAAATCGTTTATTATAGCTCACACAGTATGTTCTGCATTAGATGAATGAAACTTTTCCCTTTGCCACACCAGAGGATAATTAGACTGGATATGAGACTGATTTGTACCTCCTCATGATTACAAAACATGTATGGATGTTTTCAAAAGATTATCCTGTGGGGTCGGATGTGTACAATCACTCCAATCTGTTTACAGGCCAAACATGGCTGTCCGGATTTAAAATATCCTGTAGTGTGTTGTGTATGAAAATCTCGACCAAACACCATGTTTGTTCAGGATTCGTTAACGGGATCTAAAAGTGTGTGGTGTTTCATTCAGTCGATACAGTACAGTACATTATATCTGACATCACTGATTGGTATATGGTATTGACTTCTTTGTTCATCATTGCTCTAAAATAATAACACTTCTACACTTAAGTGCCAAAAAACAACCATGTAGAAAGAGAAAATTATCCTTTTGTATATTCTCCGTGTTCCATGAAAAAGTATTTCTGCACTTCTTCCAGCTCTTTACCTGCAGTATTTGTGTTGGCCAGAGTTAGAGTCTGATTCCTGACCACAACTGAAGAAGGCAATGACGAACCATCTGTTGACTCAGGAGAGGATCGTAAACAGGAAGTCCGCAGTGCTCCAGTGATCAGTGACACATCTGTTGTGTCATCATTAGCGGACTGATCTGACTCAGGAAAGTCCACGTGACTGCAGCCTCCTGTGTAACATTTGGGAAATATATGATTACAATAATTACACGCAAAAATATCCTATTCAGACATGAAAAACATCGAAATATCACAGTGGCAGCCGTCAACAGTCCTGTGTTCGGTCCTCACACCAACACAACACGGTACAACACTGACGATGGATGTGGTATTTTCAAAGCCATACTGGTACTGAACCAGTGTTTTAGGCGAGCGTCTGCTCTGACACCGCTACTCAACTCCGCATCAGGACATCTCTTATCTTACGGTAATTAAGAAACAAAATAAACAAAGCAGAAAGTCGTGAGTGAATACAGTAAATTAGCTAGAGTAAGGAAAAGGCAGAGAAAACAAAAACAGGCCAAAAGAGGGAGTACAAATTAAACTAAAATGCACTCTTAACCATTTTAGCCGTAAATAACGACAAAAACCAACAATATAGTCCTGCTCAGGTGAATCCAGAGACAAGTATAGTGGGATTTAATGGGGAAAAAACTGAAGCAAATGTATACAAGTCTGGGAACTTAAAAGGATGGCAAAACCTGAAATGCCAAGAAAACACCAGCTAGGCTACCGTGGTTTAAACGAGGGGTGTTCAATTCAAACCAGGACTTTAGATGAAATTTTTCCTGAATGAAGGCGGTAAAAACCATTGATGTTTACTTGAAGAACAGCACGCTGATGAGACTCTTAGCTGCTGTAAATGTCTAAATGGTGCAAACATTCGGTAAGTGGAACGTCTGATCCTTAAAAACTGACGGATAACTTGTTGCAACATGCGGTAGAGAAGCATCTGTCTGTGGGAACTGTACACACTATCATTTAAAAACGCTACTTGCACATTACAGGAACTCGGCTGGGAGTCATTGGTACATTCCCCGTACAATAACCTCCTGACCTCACTTCAAACCATTTCCACATGTTAGGGACATTAAGGAGTTCCTTGGAGGCCAGTGTTTCAGATGTAAAGCAGGCAGTCCAATCATGGCACTGGTGTACCTTGATGGTATCCAAGCGCTAGTAAAACACTACGATAAGTGCATTAATCTAGCAGTGGGATTTTTACTCTCATAACTGTGTTCTGCACAATTAAAAGTCCCGGATTGACTTGTATGCCCCTATAATGTTAACCACCTGTATTTCTCTCAACTAGGACCATGGCACAAATTACTGTGTGAAAGTAAAATAAGAAATCAGTATTATTTTTTTAAGTAAATATTTAGGGTAACCCTCTGATCACAGGCCATGATGGAAAATGAAACCCTAAAGATGAAACGACATTGAAATCCTTATACACATTTTAAGTAGACAGTAAACAGGCATAAGTGAAATGAAAGCTCGTCTACAGCTCGCTTCAGCCATGTTTATCAGCTCTAACTACAGACTCCAGTGATGACACAAATATCCAGTTCAGGGTCAGGCTGGTGCTCAGGACCCACACGAAACTGCCCAGGTCCTGGACTTCCATCACTAACTAAGTACGATCCTCACTATGTTTCTCTAGAACTGTCCATCTACACAGGCTGAGTGCCTTCTTACTCATCAACCAAGAAATGTTTGGAAAACTGGCATGCTTGTAACTGCAGCAACGCATTGGCGGTAAATCATTTGTATGTATTGTATTGTTATTTGAATAAGGGCGTGTGTACAATACATGTAGGTCTGTTCATTCTATTCATCTGCAGCAAAGCGAGTAGCACAAAGCCATCTTTGAAGTGTCCTGTATATGACAAGGTCTCACACAAAAACCTTTGAAAGATGAGATGATGGTCTCTGGCCCTGAAACTTCCTGAACACAAATAGAAATCTAACCACAGATTTACCAGCGCTCATGATCTACAGGCTTAACGTAAAAAAAATCCTACTGCTTAGAATATCATTTTCAGTTGATACCGCGGATCAGAAATAAAAAAACGGCATTAAATTCTGGATTCAGTGAGGAGTTGCACTTCTACACTATGATGTAATACAGTATATTCATTACAATCACTGAATTAAATAAATACATGAATAAATAATAATCCAAAGTATGTACCGGGCAGCAAGTCTTGAAAATCAGTGATGTATTCTCCGCTCCACTCGCGATTCTTGTTACAGGCCACCTCCATCTCAAACGGCGTAACCACCGGCCTGTAGAACTCGCTGGAATCCAGCAGTGAGTTCTCTGGACAAGCCACTAACACGTACACATCGATCTCGAGGAAGTTGGCCAGCTTTGAGACGTTGATCTTCCCCATCGCAAACATATAGCTCTTCTTTCCAGCCTTGCGAATACTTTCTTTAAGCTGCTCGATGATGCTCAAGTAGTTCACGACGCCCAACGTGCCCACCAGGATTCCCACCACGTTGGCGTCCTTCGCCCGCTCGATGGCGTAGTAGCGCTTCATCAGCGCTTTATTGATGTTGATCGATTCGGCTCGGCCTGTCGACGTGTCGGGGTCGAATGAACTGAAAGCACAGCGGTTCCACGTCATCATGAAGTTAGTGAGAGTAAGACCCTCGTGGCCGACGTAGAACATCCTGTAGTCCTCAATGCTCTTTCCTGGTTTTAAACCAAACTGCCGGCCGAATTTATGAACACGCCCGTCGTCTGAGTGAATGCTGGCTTTAAGGGATCCGTAGTAGACCTGACCTTGTGAATGATCCGCTCTTAGTACAGAGAACACAGCGTTGGTGTAGGTTTCACCCAACAGCCTTTGGAAGTCATCTAATGAGAAACAAACACAGATATTACACATTATAGTGGAATAACAAAGCAAGCTAAAAAGAAAACAGCTAAGAAAAAACTTATGGTTATGTTGCTTGTTTAAATTGTTTGATAAAGATTGCTCTTATAAGTGTCCTTAATTACATCCAAAGTATTAGCACCCCAGTCAGGTTCAACATTTGCATGCTGCATCGCTCTACACATTTTACTGGAACATATGTTATGATGTTAGCGCTGGGCAATTAATTAAATTGTATTTTCAATTACAATTTTGGCTTCCAATGATTATAAAAACAAAAAGTAAATGCAAGATTAAATGTTTATTGTGATGCATTCCATTTTTCACAAATGTTCTGCTTTTGTGTTATAAAAGATATCCGATAAAAGATATCCGCACTGTCGCCTCAAACCAATAGGGTCGAGGGTTCGATTCCCGCCTCTGGTATGTGTGCGTGGAGTTTGCATGTTCTCCCTGGGCTTGGTGTGTTTCTTGGTAAGCCGTTTTCCTCCCACAGTCCAAAGACATGCAAATTAGGCTAATTGGATGGTACCAAATTGAACAAAGTGTTTGTGTGTGTGTCCTGCGATGGATTGGCCCCCTGTCCAGAGTGTACAGGATAAACATATAGAAGATGAATGAATGAATAAATGAAAGATATACAGTGCATTAATTTGCCTTAAGGTGGTTTTTTACATTATTGGTTTTTGATTGTTTTACAGTTTAAATATATTATAAAAATAAAAAAAATAAAAAAGAAGAAGAATTATATGTTGCTGTTTTTTTTTTTTTAAAACCAATACATGTACAGTGTTTCGAAAGTCAATGTGAAATCATGTTACATAATCACGATCTTTGACCCATATACTCATGATTATGATTTTGGCCATAACAGCACAGACCTACATGATATGTCTTTTTTTGAGTTTTATTTTATTCCAGATAAATCCATTTCATCAACAGCATTGTGAATTGACAAAGCAGTTCCTCATATATAAACAAACAAACAAACAAACAAATAAATAAATAAACAAACCTGGGGAGATACCCACCCATAGCATGCAAGTAAGTGACATCATACAATATGATCACGTGGCTCTCCCGGTCAGGGTAGAGTTCCCTGAACGCTGCAGCACATTCCTGCACATTGATGGGTCTCTTTCCGAACACGTACATAAGAGGCAGACGTCCAGACGGACTGAGGCACGAGCGGCCGTAGTGCACGATGCAGTCAGCGGCGACGTGCTCAGCGGCCACTTCATCCACACAGCAGCTGAGGAGCCGAGCACAACGCAACATGTGGAGCAGGGATACGTATATCAGTGATAACGAGGTAATCAGTGAGAACAGATTTTACCTGCCATAGGTGGTGTCTCCTAAAATATACGTCTTTGCATTGGTTTCCCTCTCCAATGCTGCAGAGACTGCTACAGAATCTACCAGGAGTTCATCAGGAAACTGCAATGCTACCTGTGTTCAATAAGAGACTGTGATGATTTGCAAGAAAGGTGCTGATGCTGGTTAAAATCTGCATTTTTTAAAATAATCTGCATCTAAAATATTAGATGTTAGGAGCACCACAAAATACTGTAAAAGGTTTGCCTGCCAAATCAGATTTCACCTTTTGGAAATTGTTACTGGTAATAAAGGAACAGGTCTCGTTGATCTGATAAAGTTCCTGTAGATCTTCAGGCCGGATTCCTGATTCACTGATTTTCACGTCCACACTGCGCTGTAACACCGTCTCACTGTTACTGCTGAAAACCTCCGCCATGGTGCTCAAAGCTGGAGAGCTACATTCAGCACCTGGACCATACAGAACAAACAGAAAGCAATGTCAGGAAAAAATGCATTCATTTCGTATTAACAGTCAACTGATCAGGACAATTTTAGTGTCTTAGTCTTTTTATGTAAGTGAGTCTTGTTACTAATATATCAAGATATAAATTCAAAACAAGATGCTTATTTTAAGTGTAAAAGCAACTTAGTCACAGTCAGCTTATAGAACAAAGACTCTAACCAAGTAATCTCAAAAGAGCATCCCCATTTGCAGACTCTTGTACGTTCACTTTAATATAACTAACTAATGTTAGTGTCTTATAATTAAATCAGTACAAGTTTGGTTATTATTTATCTGTTTGTGGTAAAGTTTATTTTTGTCACCTAATTATAAAAGTGAAACATATATTCTAGATTAATTACATGCAACATGATTAAAAAAAAAAATAAAAAAAATATTTAAAATCGATAATTACAGGTTACAGTACAGGAAAAGCAAAAATCCAGTATCTCAAAAATATTAGAATGTTTCATTTCAAGCTTGAGTATATTACTGTTTATACAGTATAATAACATATCGTATATCCCTTAGTCTAGTTCAGGACACACATTCACAATCATGGGGAAGGCTGCTGATTTGACAGTCGTCCAGAAGGTTCACAAGGAGGGTAAGTCATCAGTGAAAAGGCTGGGTGTTTGCAGAGTGCTATACCTGAGCATATTCAGAGAAAGTAGACTGAAGGGGAAAAAGTGCACAAGCAACTGGCAAGACTGCAGCCTTAAGAACATGGTCAAGCAAAGACAACTTGGGAAAGCTTCACAAGGAGTGGAGTGAGGCTGGAGTTAGTGAATAAAGAGCCACCATGCACAAGCATCTTCAGGAAATGGCTACAACTGTTGCATTCCTAATATCAAGCCACTACTGAAACACAGACATCAGAAATGTTGTACCAGGGCTAAAGGAAAAAAAAGAACTGGACCGTTGTTCATTGTTCCAAAATCCTCTCATTTTGCATTTCATTTGGAAAGAAAGGTCCCAGAATTTGGAGGAAGAGTGAAGACGCACAGAACCCAAACTGCTTGAAGTCAGGTGTTACATTACCACAATCTGCGATAATTTAGGGTGGCATGTCAACAGCTGGTGTTGGTCCACTGTGTTTTATCAAGTTAAATGTCAACCAAGTGATTTTAGAACTTCATGCTTTTATTTGCAGACAAGCTTTAATGGCAATTCCTTTTTCCAGCAGAACTCAATTGATTGCTGACCATAATATTACTAGGCTTTATTGGCCAGACAACTTGCCTGATCTGAACCCTGTAGAGAATCTATGGGCTACTGTTAAGATGAAAATGAGAAACACATGACTTATCAATATAGACGAGCTGAAGGCAACCTGGTCTTCTCACTAGTGCCACAGGCTGACTTCCTCCATGTCACACTGCTTTAATTCAGTAATTTGTGCTTAAGGACCAAACAAGACCAAGTATAGAGCGCAAAAATGAATATACTTTTTCTGAATTTCTGTATTGTAAATAATTTTTGAAAGATCTTAGGAAATATTCCAGTATTTTGAGATACTGGATTTTTTAAATTTTGTTAGCCGTAATCATTTAAATTAAAACAAACGTACATG
Organism: Clarias laeviceps; assembly: GCA_030014305.1. Taxonomy (NCBI): domain Eukaryota; kingdom Metazoa; phylum Chordata; class Actinopteri; order Siluriformes; family Clariidae; genus Clarias; species Clarias laeviceps. The sequence goes on from JAQMYJ010000001.1 coordinate 24,946,375, forward strand.
AAACATGAATCTAGACTATATACGAGTTTCACGGTTTTAAGTTAAATTACAAAACAAAAAACACTTACAAGATAATCTAACTAATTTAGCACTGCATAATCAACAGTTTCACAGTTTCCCTGTTATGCAAACCTTGGTTGTAGGGTTTTAAAGCTTGGGAATAGAAATAAATAATAAATGAATAATTAAATAACCACACACACACACACACACACACAGCTAATAGTAATAATGCAGAAATGCAATTTTCAAAAACTCAACTGACATGAAGGTTTAGTATTTTCATTTTTTTAAGTTATAAAAAATTATTAAAGTGGCATATTTTCTAAACATTTATCTTTGTACACATGTTAAACTGAAAAATATAACCTGAGGAAGCTGACACATCAAACCTAATAAACACGTTATGATGTTTACTGGAGAGATATAAACAGTTAGCATGCAGCTAACAGCTAAGGACAAGACTAAGCACCGCAAGAGAATAATGTACATTTTATAAAATGAAGACACATTTTTATATATATATATATATATATATATTTTTTTTTTTTTTTTAAACTGTAAAAGTTAACTGCACATACTAAAGTAAAATCTCGCTGTTCGACAGAATTGACTTCCACGTGAAGGAAGCTGCACTTCAGGGATGCGGTCTTCTTCGCTAGATCGAGCCACATCCAGCGCGCTGCTGCCCTCTAGCGGACCCGGAAGAGCTGCCGCGTCTCAAACCGGGAATTATTTCCGGAATCTCATTAGGTTATAAAAGCGACTCGGTTTACTGGAACACTGAGTCTCAGGAGAGTTCTGGAAAACCTCTTAACGTCACGCGCATACAAACTATAGCATCAAGGCAGAATTACTGCATAAACACACAAACTTCAAATAAAAAAGTTTTTTTTTTTTACTTTTATGCTTTTTACACAGACATTTGCAAAATGACTGCAATGTTTTAATAATTTTGTTATTATTTGCATCTCAGGTATTAAGATACACACTGATCAGCCATAACATTATGACCACCTGCCGAATAATCAGTACTGTAGGTCCACCTTTTACCACAAGAACAGCAATATGCTGACATTTCTAGTGGAACCAGCATTAAAATTGTCCTCAATTTGAGCTACAGTAGCTCTTCTATTGTTTCAGAGTCCATAAACCAGCATTATCTCCCCATGTGCATCAGTGAGCCTTGGCCACCCATGACCCTGTCACCAGTTTACCGGTTTCCCTTCCTTGAATCAATTTTGGCATGTCCTGACCACTGCAGACCAGGAACATCCCACAAGACCTGTCCTCTAGCCAGCACAATTTCCTCACAGTAACTACATTTTCAATATCTCCCTACAATGGCGGCTGAAAATGAGTGGGATATACTAGGCAGCAGGTGAACGTTTTTGTCCCTGAAGTAGATGGAAGAAAAAATTTGAAAACATAAGGATTTGGGGACTTTGACAAGGGACAAATTGTAAAGGCTAGAGGACCGAGTCAGAGCAAGTCCAAAACTGCAGGTCTTGTGGGATGTTCCTAGTCTTCAGTGGTCAGGACCACTGACTGATGCACATGGAAAGTGAAGTCTGGCCTGTGTAGTCCGATACAATATAAGCACTAGTGTAGATCAAACTGATGAAAAGGTTAATATGCTGGTTGTTATAGAAAGGTGTAAGAACACACAATGCATCACTGTTTTGGTAGCAAAAAGAAAGACCTACTCAATATTAGGCAGGTGTTATGTTAGTAATATAGGCAATATTAGTAATGTCATGGCTGGTCAGTGTAAAAAGTCTTATTCATAGATTCATAGGTTGGTGTTTAATTAATGACATCAATCAAGTTGTAACATCATCAAACATTCTAAACAAAACAACCTGAGATCAGATATTAAATAAAATATTACATTAAAATAATGACAATAATTCTGATAACAAGATAACTCAATTACAATATAGAGTGCAATAGATAAAAAAATAATGTTTAAGTAAAAATCAAGTAAAAAAAACAAATGAAATATAATATCAAGACAGTCCAAATAACAACTTTTAACTTTTTTTTGCTTTCTCTCAACTTGAAGTTCAACGCCTTCTGTTTAAAAATGATATGATATTAAATGATATTAAAAAAATCTTTATAAAGTCTTTGGTCACTTAATTACATTATTTCCAGTGGTTTGTATAAATCCTAAGAAGTTAGATCCCATCAATTGTGCTATGTGAAAGCTTCACACATAAGCAAGAAAGCTCAGTTTACATAATAATAAAACTTTCTAACTGTTTTTACATATCAGCCCACAGACAGCAGGCCACAGAACATCAAACACCTCACACGAAGTGCATTTCAGGTAATAAGAGCCTCCGCAAGTAACCTGCAGTGATGGATAAAAAAAGCAATACAAATAAAAATCCCAGACGGTTGTTCTCGGCAGCAGAGAGAATCTAGATGGAGCAGAAGGAGTGAGCGCCTTCATTAGGAGTGTGAGAACCAGACAGATCCGGGTAGGTATGCGTCAGATTCAGAAGCTGCAGTTAATGCAATATTCCGACATGATGCTTATAAGGAGTTTCTTCTTTAGGACTTCCTGGTTGTCTGGATAATGAATATATTTGGTAGAGTTTTGTGACGATTCTCTGCATTCACATCCATATCCGAAAGAATCCGAGTACTACTGTGAGACATGTGAACACTGACCCTGAGGAAAGCCAGAAGACATAACACAACTGTCAGGAAGACTTTATTAGAAAGAGAGAGAGAGAGAGAGAGAGAGAGAGAGAGAGAGAGAAAATAATACTCTAATATCATCACATTCTTACATGCACACCAAATGACTGAGTGCATTTTGGTTAAAAACAAATAGATTTAAAACTATAAGTGGTGTTCAAGTCAATGCAGGACTTTTGATTTGGCACAGAATAACACAACACAGTTATGAGAGTAAAAACTACATTTATTCCTCTATATAATCCCCTGCTACACTAATCCACTTATTCCAGTATACCATCAAGGTAGAAAGTTTTCTCAGCATGCCAGAGCCATGATCGGACTGTCTGCTTCATGTCTGCCTGAAACGCTGGCCTCCCAGGAACTCCTTTAATTGCTCAAACATGTGGAAATCGTTTGAAGCAAATTAAATTAAAAAAATCCAATTTAAATCACCATTTTTTCACCATTTCAATGTTTTACTGCGCTAAGAGTTTCATCACTGTACTATTTAAGGTCTTCTGTTAAAGTCAATCAGTTTTACCCCTTCATTCATGAGAAATTTTATCACAAGTCCCGGTTTGATTTGAACGGCCCTCGTACCATCATGACTGGTAAGCATTAGCTTTTGCAGTGTTGTCATTCTCCAGTTATCTGCGTAAGCGTTACACAAATCCCTTTAACACAAAGCAGACCATGTACTATTGACATTCTGTAAATGTATAAAGTCCGGTTTGTGATACAGAATGCTTTGTCCGGTCAAGGTTGTGTCCAGTGCTGAGCTGCTTCTCTGAGAATGTTTGAGAAAATAGGTAACTGAGGGGGAAAAAAAGCAAGTAACTATGTAAAGGGAATGGATAACAAAATGACTTTCAGCTCCGTTACTATGTCATTTAGAAGCCGATCAAGTGTCTGTGAGAGCGGTTGATATTTCAAGCTTGTCATTTGTTAATCTGTGTTAGTTCAGAGACACTGAACAAAGTTCATTTATCAGCAATTTGGAACTGTGAAAGGGGTTACGCTGCCTCACGTGGCCATGTTTATCTTATTTACGAAAGGCTTCTACACCACACACTCAAACTAGCGGTATTAGTGATGTGATGTTGACTAAGGAGCTTAGGTGAACACTGAGTCTTATAGTACTGTATAATTAATACAGAAAAATATTTGTAATTATTTGAATAATTTATTCGCATGACAGTGCTATTTGCCTTCTTCTGCAAACATAACCTCACAGGGACCTATGATTGATTAGGAGGCTTCACAATCCACAATCTCGAAATCAATTTCGAGAAATTAAAGAGTCTTCTTACGTTCGGTACGGCGCATCCTGATGTGGGAGATGTGGTGGTTGGGGAGACTTTCATGTGTTTCCTCCAAACCAACCGCATCTTTTCAAACTGCTCACTCACGCCCCGTTGGGGGGCGGCTTATCACATTCAGAGGAGGGCGCTATACGCTCCTTCCACTTGTGTGAGCTCACAGACGCCCCTGATTATTATTTTTTTCACACTTTTGGGCTTTTTGGGGGTCTTAACATGCTCAAAAACTCATGAAAATTTGCAGACAGGTTGGAATCTGCTGCCATTAGGATGCCTGAGAGTCGTGTGGCTCGTGGCCCTCAGGGGTCCCCACATGAGATTTTGCTACATAGCTCATACACACTTTCACGTAGGCACAGGAAACTCGGCACACATTTAGAGCTCATTGAGCCGAACAACTTTCGCACTGCATGTCCTGGGCTCAACTCAACAGGAGGCTGGTTATTTTGGGTCGTATCACCACCGAACTGGGCTGATGTGACCTAAAGACATCGAGGACGCAAAATTGTGGAGGGATTTTTGATATCTCAAACGGGTCAGCCGTGATAATGCCTTAGACTTATGCTAAAAAATGGTTAATAACTTTCTGTGTGGCCTTGTATTGAATTACATTATATTCAGTGACACGTTCAGTGACATCACGTTCAGGATTAAGAAATGAGTCTTTGCAAGTTGTGTGGTGCATCCGGGTGGCGATGGCTTTTTGTATGTCTTAACACACACAACAAACAGGCTGTGCGGTGGACCTGGGGTGGCAATGGCGCAGGGTGCTTGGGCCCGTCATCATTACTTACAACTATATTTTGTTTTTGTTTTTATTGTAAAAGTAAAAAGCTGACTTCTGTTACCTGCAAGATATTTGATACTGTCCAGTTTGTGAGATTCCAGCATGGTCTTTAGTCCGGCCACTTCTGTATCGATTTTCATTTTACTCTGGGTCACAAGGCGATCCTGATCAGCGAGCTGGCAAAGAATAAAAACTTACAATTGTCATAATCTCATGATCATAAGTCACACATCATACAACCTCAAACTTGAGAAAAGGTTTTTGTTTTTTTCCCTTCTAAATCATCAAAGGCTAAAATGAACTGTATGGTTTTATGTACTGTAGAATATTTGTGGATGGTACCTACCATCTCCGTCATGTGGTTTCTGGCCACCAAAATCTTCTTTTCATGCTCTGCTTTCTGAAATGCATCAGGTTTAGATGAAAAAAAAAATTAAGAAATATTCAGTAAAAAAAAAAAAAAAAAAAGGGAAGCAAAGTTTAATAGATGTTTGTTGTCTTGGGTTCACCAGCATAGACCGTACCATCTCTTTGACCTGGCTTTTGTCCAAGTTGACATCCAGCTTGTTGTCCAAGCGGACTTTATTCAACATATCCTAATCATTCAGACAAAAAAGCTATTAGAATAATACTGTTATATAACAGGGGAGTCAAATGTGTGCATGCACATCTACTGTATGTCCATAGAAGAAGCTAGTGTATACTACTAACAACACGCAGCCACGGATAAATTACCTTTAGCGGGTTTAAAATGGAAGAGTGTAGCGCGCGCACACACACACACACACACACACACACACACACACACACACACACACACACACACACTATAACAAAACAATATTTGCTCGATAGTGCGTGCTACAATAAAATGCAGTTAAGTTTTCTCTATGCTACAGTATGAGTTTGAATATGATCCTAAATGTTATTCATAGTTTGTTTCATAATGATATGCCAGTGCCATTCCTGTCACAACCTTTCCATTCTATCCAGACTCAGCAGACTTAACAGTAACGATGACCTGCAACTAGATTCGGCTGGATTCGGGCACCGGCTGGCAATTGTACCCTAGACTTCTGCATGGCAGACAAGAAACCTCCGAATGAGCAACCTAAAGTGTTTAACTAAAATAAAATCCCAAACATGCACTGGGATTCTGCTGCCTTTTTCCACTGTTTCAACTCTCCACCCTGTGTCTGACTGAGGATTTCACCCTTAATTTACAACTTTTAATCGTGCAATGGACAAGAAACATTTGAGGCGTTTAATTGCAGGACATTTGACATATTATAGTAAATTTGCTCCATCACAAACACACACACAATGTTGTCTATAAGCAACATTTCTTTTCAACAAGTCATATCGATTATTTTGCTTCTTTGGATGATTAGTTTAATATCTCCATCCATATAAACATCATTTTGAAATTCTGAAGCGTCTTAGGAAATTGTGTAAGTCGTCTACATTTCTACTCACAGACAGCTGCATGGTCACCTGTGCAAGCTCCACTTTGATTCTCTACAAGGATAAACATGCAAAACACAAAAGACTGATTAAGTTCCCCTGTTTCTCCTTAAGCTACAGAAAAAAAATACTGCAGTAATATTAGGGCTACCATAAGCAAGAGATAAACATAGCACTTACTTCATTCTCTGCCAGTAAAGCAGAAAATTCACTTTTCTCCAAAATGATCATGTCTTTTTTCACAGATGCAATGTGGGACATAACCTTCTGTAACATAATCTCCTGTTAAACAGCAAAAAGAAATCAGACATAATGTGTGTGTTGGATATTAGTATACATTTTATTGCAATATATATATATAGCCAGGAAGTGTATGTTTAAAAAAACAAACTATTAAACAATGATTAATAGGTTTGAATAAATGGAATGCTACAGACATAATGTATATGCAAAGGACATAGGAAGGTATTCGGTTCAACTGCCAAATGTTTCACCTCCTAAACATTCTGAATAATGTTAAAAATCATACTTGCTGTGTCTTGGTGACCATATCGCTATACATGAGGTCCATGTTGGTGTCGGTTGTATTAAGCAGTACTTTAACAATAACTTCAGCCTGCTGGATTGTCAAACCTAAAGGGAAACAACAGAGCCTTAGTTGGTCAAAGACTCTTACTTAATTACTGAACTTATTATAAAGCAGATGTTGCACCATGCATGTACAATAAGCTTTGAATACAAAATCATACGAACCACTTTCTTCCAGAACCTGAACCATCGCGTGTGTATCAAAGAGGAGCTTTCTGTGGCCAGATTTCGCAAGGTCATACTGCATCGCTTTACTGGAGGTGCTCAACTCTGTAAAAAACATTTTTTAGGTTGAATACGTCAGTAGAATATTTGCAGATCTGCTTCATTTTTTCTTTCTATTTACAGGTGAAAAGTCATGTAAAGACTATTTACATTTTAAATGAATGTAAACTAATAAACTCTGGGCAGCACTGTGGCATAATGCTTAGCACTGTGGCATTGCACTTCCTGGGTTCGATTTCCGCCTCGGAGTCTGTGTGTGTGGAGTTTGCATGTTCTCCCCGTGCTTGGTGGGTTTCCCCCGGGTACTCCGGTTTCCTCCCACAGTGCAAAGACATCCAGATTAGGCTAATTGGCGTGCTCCCATAGTGTGTGAATGAGCGTGTGTGCCCTGCGATGTACTGGTCCAGGATGTACCCCCGTCTCATGCCCGAAGTCTCCTGGGATAGGCTTCAGGCCCCCCGTGACGCTGTACACAGGATAAATCAGTATAGACGATGTGTGAGCGAATAAGAAACTCGGCCTGACCATTATTTCCCAAAGGCCAACTGATCACCATAGTTTGTCCTCTGTTTCAACCTCTGTTCTTTATATTTATTTACAAAGGATTTAACCCACACAACAAAAGAAAATATCCCGGTGTTTTTGTTTTATTTTTTGTCCTCATTCTTATGTGTAAATACCTGATTTTGATTGATCATGAAGTTCCAACAAATATTAAAATTACTCAATGTCGCCATCTGGCGACTCCAAGCATAAACTGCTTTTCTCTGAAAAGTCTAGCTTAAAAAAAAAAAGGACATTTTGAAAGTGTCATGTTGTCTAATAAACAGTCAAAACCTTTTTTTCTTTTTAAGAGTTTACACGTTGTTAAATATGGATTATGACCTCTGAATATGTTCCAGCAAGTTTTCTTTCACTTCCCAAAAACATTCCAGTATAAAGACTGCTAGAAAAGCTGACCCTAAGTGTGTGTGTGTGTGATGCCTTGTCATGGCCTGGCCTCACACTCAATGTACAGTACACTCTTGCCCAGTGTTCCCAGTACAAGGCTCTGAGTGAGTAAGTGTACTGGTGCAGTGGTGTTACCTCTTACTATTGTCCATCGCACCCCTTTCCAAAGAGAGCCAGTGTCGGGTCCACATTTATTAAAAATCCGTTGCGTTTTCCCCTTCTCACGCCTTAAAGTAAATATCCTGCAGAAAGCAGGACAAACTCGCCAGCACTGTGTAACAACACTCAGTCTCCTGTTTCCCCCTCGTTTAACGTCAAAGTAATAATAAAAATGTTTACTTGTGCCCTGAAAACTGCCCCAGATAATCGCGCTGTTACAGCGGCCCAGAAACATTATTAATGTGGTTTTGTGTTGTGGTTAAAAAATATTAAAAATCCTCTACTTCTAAAACCACTTCTCTAACTTCCGGATACACACTGACGTGCGTGCGTAAGGACATACGTCATACGTCATCACGCACAGACGCGACCCCGTCTAATCCTTACATTAGTGACCAAAATATGGGATGAATTGTATTGTGTTAAAAAATAAATAAATTGATGGCTATAATATAATTTCCATTTTCTCCATATTCACACTTACTCCAATATCTATTTATCTATGTATTTTACGTAGTTTTTTTTATAAAGAATAATTTAAGTTTATAATTTGTATGTATACAGTATATACATACACTCACCTAAAGGATTATTAGGAACACCTGTTCAATTTCTCATTAATGCAATTATCTAATCAACCAATCACAT
>JAQMYJ010000001.1:24955227-24970056 GCA_030014305.1 Clarias laeviceps
AACATTTCTAAAGAATGCTTTCAGCACCTTGTTGAATCAATGCCACGTAGAATTAAGGCAGTTCTGAAGGTGAAAGGGGGTCAAACACCGCATTAGTATGGTGTTCCTAATAATCCTTTAGGTGAGTATAGAGAGAGAGAGAGAGAGAGAGAGAGATATTTATATACATAAATATAAACTTAAATTATTTTAAAAAATATATAAAAGTTTGGATTTTGGATTTATATATTCTATATTCTACTGTAGAACAATACTGGATATAAAAAACTATTAAATAACATATATGACATTACATTATATTAATTAAGTAACATCAACCACAACAGTTAGTTAAGACACGAATGTCAGCTGTTCTGGAATAGTTCTTGCAAGAACAGTATTGTCAAGTGCATTTACAAAAACCCATCAAGCACCATGATGAAACTGGCTCTCATGAAGACCAAAACCAAAAAACAGTAGCAGACAAATCTCAATGACTGTTCAAATTTTGGATGCCTTCAGCATTCAGCATTCATACAATGTAGAAACAAATAAAAATCAGGAAAGACCATAGGATTAGATGGTGTGTAGAAAAACTTCTATAATATATACAATATAGTATAAAAGTTGCACAAGTTGGATAATTGCATTATAAGAGTAAAACACAGTTTAAAGTTGAAAACTACTGCACGTAGGAAAAAGAAATAAAAACATAAAACAGATGAATGAAATTTTAACTTAATAGTGGACAACGGAAATCTTGGATAACCTCAGCCTGAACTAAAAGCAATAAACGTCTTTAGATTTGGTTTAAAACTGTGAGCAATGAAAAATGACCTAATGTGTTGGAAGGCTATTCCACAGCCTGGGGACAACAATAGCACAAGCCCCGTCATCTCTGGTCTCTCAAAAATGAGATTCGGGGTTTAATAGAAGAGCTGAGTGAGCTGGTGGGTTAGCAAATAAGTAATGCACTGTGGAGTTAGACCATTGAAAAATGTAAAAATAAAAGTAGAATTTTAAACTCAATTCTGTATTTAGGTACCCAGTGAAGCTAAGCTAAAACTAGGGTGTAACCGGTCCTGTTAAAAGTCTGTCTGCTGCATTTTAGACCACGTAGAGTCTTGTTATGGTAGACTGAGGCAACCCCAAATCAAGCCTGGAAGAGATAAAAGCTTAGATTTCAGGTCCTTTCGAGATAAAATTGGCTTTAACGTGGATTACTTGCCTGAATGTGCACTATCCTGCATGAAACCCATAAGCTTCAAAAGTGTGTTTTTATTTTTTTTTAACTTTATTGCAATTTTTGTCTACATTCTGGCTGACAAAACAGGATGACATTCTTCAATATGTGCACTCAGCCCTGAGCCCTAAGCCATCTGGACGCAAGGAATGGAAATTCTTTTAAAATGCTTTTTGGTGACTACAGTTCAGCATTTAATGTTATAATTATAATTCATTCCAAACTCACCACCAAGTTGGACATAGTCTATCCCTGTGTCAGTAGAACTGACTGGAACAAGCGGTATAAGTGCACAGACCTGCGCAGTTTCACCCTCCCACCCCCTCAGCACTGGAGCTCCCGGCTCGACTTATTGTACACCTACAGTATGACTACATGGCCACTTCCAGATCTCAAGTTTGATGATGATAATGTTGTTGTAGGACTCATCTCTGATGACAACGAGAAGGGCTAACTGTATGAGGTTTTGAAGAAAATAAAAGTTAAAAACAAAAGTAGTTCATACCTGGATAGCATTACATGTTACCTCAGTAACGCACAGACTGATCGAATATAACAAATTATTGCTAGAATTTTATGTAGTGCCACAGACAAGTGGAATGATACAAGCAGTGAAATGAAATGGTGCAGTTATAGTTTATAAAGAGGAGAGATATGTTACCACTCCGTAATGCGATATTGTCATGCAAGAGAAAATTGGAATGTGTTTTTTCCACTTATACCACAGTGATTTGCCAACAGTGCTAACATATTAAAGTGAATTATAAATGACACCAGGGTTGAATCAGGTTGCCTATCATGCAGAAGGCTTGAGTTCGATTCCCAGCCAAGGCCCAAACCCAACTAGTGAATGCAGTTCTGACCGCAAGACTGGATAGAATGGAAAGGCTGTGTCGGGAAGGGCATCCGACATAAAACCTGTGCCAAGTTGAGTGTGTATCAGATGGGTCTGTTGTGGCAACAACTTGACAGGAGCAGCTGACAGAACAAAAGCATCATGTGGAGTGTTCACTGTGCTTATGTCCCTGCTTATGAGCTATTAAAATATAGCAACAATAACAGATTAGAACATGTACATTAATATAAACCTATTGGTTGTTACAGCATAAACTATATAACCTCTGCTCGATTATATCATTCATCCTTAATATTAATAAATATTCAGTCGAATCAGAATATCCATATCCACTGTGATATAAATTTAAAATAATATAAAAAGAAATGACCAGAAAACAATTGAAAAAAGGTTAAAATGAGTATTTAACCATTTTATTAATCATACATTTTTCTCCCTTTCCTTTCCCCTAGTGGAAAACTTTCACAGTATATACAATACCTGTAGGTATTACAGACCCTTAGGCTGATAGTGATACCTTATTAGTCACAGAGGAAGTGATTCAGTTGGGATATTAAGGGCAATCTGCCAGCTATAGTTTAGGGATTATTTTAGTCTGTATTTAATCAGATTAGTTAAGGCAGAGAGGTCACTCACCTGTCATGCTCAAATGCTTGTTATAAATTATAAGCATATGGGCTGACACCATGTAGCTGTATGAAAATATTGACAGCAGATGAACAGGCCTACGCAAATAACAAAAATACAGTTGACGTATCAGTCTCTGTAATTCACTGGAAGCTTTAAATCCATAAATATCGCTGTTATTGGTGAAAGACCTTTATAAAACAAACTGTATTTTAAATCGATCTGTAATAATCCTTTATTGTGCAAGGAGTAAACATAGGAAAAGATTTGTTACTATGCATTAAATGATGTTTCTTCTATCCTGTAAAACAGAGATTTCATGATTATTATCATACAAATCTTTAGATATTGTCTTCCAAAACAACTTTCCTCAAGATCACCTTAACACCCTTTACAATTAAGTTAATGCACAATTAAGGTAGTGAAGGGGCGTCTGGTGTGTTTCATCATGCGTTTAGTAGTAAGATTATAAGACACTTCAATCAAATATAGACTTACGAATAATCAGTGCTTTTGAATTTAAGCAATAACTCAGATGAAACCTTGTATATTTTTGCTTATCAAATGCAAATACATTACATAACATTTTATGTGTAATCCTGTTTGGCTATAACATGTGTATGGATTTTCACTTGTTTGATGCACTAACATCTGTCTTGCTTTCAACATCCATAGATCACATCTATAATCCAGGAGTAATCATGAACACAATACTCCCTCTGCATCCTTCAGCATCAGTGAAGAAAAGAAAAGCGAGGCAGGAGCTAGAATCAGAGATGTACAGAGAATGCGTAGCTGCACCTCTCAGCAGCGGATAATGAGCTTAGCCACTCTTGCTTGCGTACATCAGTGCACAGGGGTCAGTTTCTGGATTAACACACCCCGGTTGCAACTTAGACAGCAATCTTTCTATATGTTCTTCTTGTTCAGGGACCACTACTGACTTTTTTTTTGCAAAGTTTTTATTACATTTTTTAAATAACAAATATTCATTTTGGATTTTGGATCATCTGTTAGATGAACTCCAAGGTACAGTATGAGTTATGGCATTTAAACAGCTGAGCAAGAGAAGGTGAAACTTGACATGTGCATTTAAGCGGGTGAGAATTCCACCCTTTCAGATACCAGGACAGAGGGTTTCCTCAACCACTTTAAAGGGACAACCTTATGCTACTCACTAACAACAAGGTCACTGATGATGGGAGCTCAGCACATTCCCTTCAAGAGGGGCAAGCCATGGTGGACTCGCTTACAAAGGTGGGTTACAAATAGTTGGCTGTTTCAAAATTTACAGCACAAGTTATGTTACATGCATTCATCTCATCTGCATGCATTGTGCATAGGGTTATTATTTGCACAGGACAATATGAGGCAGATATGTTTGTTTTTTAAACTGTAACACAAAGTGGTACAATCGGGTTAATGGATGCTTATGAGATCTTTTCCAATAAACCTGAATAACAAGTCAATTTTCAGATTTCTTTCTTTCTTTTTATGACTTTCTTTTCTTTTGTGTTAAACTGACATGCTGGCATAAAAGCATCTTGACGTAGCACATGGCCTGTAGCCTAAGGAGAAAAAAAGCACTTTATCTGCATAATAATGTTTTATGCTTCAATGCAAGTTGAAGTTTTCAATAAGTTGAAAATTGAGCGCAAAAAACTTGGAATGTTCACAATCTATAATACAGTATACATGTTTTTTTTTTTAGTGATTAAGCTATTAAATCAAGTCAAACTACTACAAAACTCATCAGCATATGGAGCACTAAGATATCACCCTTAATGCTCGTCCTGAAATAACCTTCTTATGACAAGAAGATTATCGGGAATAATTGTGACCATGCAAACTAAATGAAAAAGCTCAAAAATTCAATTAATTTCCAGGCGTTTCATTCAGTTTAGCTGTAACTGTATCTTGCTCAGCATTAGGAGATAATGAGTATTCTCTCTTCAACTTATGAACATAAGTATATAAACTTTTAAATGTTAAACTCCATTAAATTTGAAGGCTAGGTTAGACACGGTTAGATTAAAATTTTCTATTGTACAGTAATAACTAATATAAAACTCTTATAAAAGATCAGGCAACCTACAACAATCATTAAAATTTTTTTTAGATTTATGTTCTATGTCTTGTCTGATTGAATAGGTGGTGGCATGCTACCGGCACCTTGCATCCTGTGTTGGTGGTTGCACGGACAGTAGGAGTCTACGGCATGAGCTCCAGCAGACACGTGAACGTGCTCAGAAGCTCACATTGTCCTGTCGTAACCACCTAACAGCCCGACTAAGGGACAAAACCCTGCCTGAGGAGGAAAGGAAGGTGACAGAGCTGCAATGGGTGGCCTTCTCCTCGTGCTTGGAGCTTTTTTATGCAGACCTGTGCAAAGTTTATCACATGGGCAGCTGTTTCTCGGTGGCCAAAAACAGTGCCACGGTGCGGACGGGCATGCAGGGTGAGCACAGAGAAGTACCATGTTGATATCATGTTGAATGTCATGCAACACATTTATAAAGCAAATAGAATTGATTGTAGTTATCATATATCTATCTTTTTAACTTGTACACAATGTCTTCTTTTTCTGTTCAATGAAATGTTTCAGTCAGGTCAAAATATGTACAGTGTTTTTTAATAAAAAATTCAACCACATCATCATCCAGTGGGTTTTCCCAGACTTCCACATGTTCACCTAGCTATTCCATAAAGCCTGATGTTTTATTTTTTTCTTTCCTAATTTCTACAATAATTACTTGAATAATTGTGTATAATAACATGCAGGAGGCACAGCAGAAGTAGCAGCTCGTGCTCTGAGCCTGCAGAATCTTCAGGAGGAGCATGGAGAGCAGACAGCCAGTATGGAGGGCCTCGAGCAAAGCCAGCTGGAGCAGGAGATCATGCAGGTGGACCGCACTCTGGAAGACATGGAGATGAAGGTGAACGTGCTGCGCTGGACAATAGAGGCACGGGGACCCCAGGACAGTGAGCCACTCAGCACCGATAGTGCTTCCCTGGGGCTGCTGTGTAATGACGAGGAGGCACAGGGGCAGTTCTGTGACCGGAGCCAGATGTTTGTGATGATGCTGTTGGGCGGTGTGGCAGCCATTGCTGTGACACTGGCAGTGTGTGTAGTTTTCTTGGTATGAGCCTACATTGCTTGGAGAGCCTCAAAAATGTCTGAGATTCAGAGATTTGTAAGAATTCAGAGAGACATTTATTTCTAAAGTCATTATATAAACATGTAAAGTACAAGAAATTTATGATTTCAGAAATGCTGAAGAAAATACAAAATTAAAAGACTTCCACAACTTTTCATTAGCTGGTCCTTTTTGAGCAGGCCAAATAAAAAAGCATCCACCCATTCACCCTGAAATTTTTTTATTATTAATAAATAATGTAATAGCTATAGTCATAAAACTTTTACATGATACTCTAATGTATAACATTGTTTTTGCAAAGAGAAAGAGAGTACTGTTAAATTTAATTGCTGTTTAATATCTGTGAAAATTTCCTAGGAGACCTAGGGCATGAGGCGAGATACACCCACCCTGGACAATGTGACAATCACACACGCACGCACACACATACGCACGCACACACACACACACACTATGGGCAATTTGGGAACACCAATCTTCCTAATCTGCAAATCTTGGCTTGGACTGTGGGAGGAAACCCACCAAGCACAGTGAACTCCGCGCACACAGACCCTAGGTGAGAATCAAACCCTCGACCCTCGACGAAGGCTATCCACGTGATAAAGGAGTGTTCCAACAGTGCTTCAGAAGCCCAGGTCATCCCAAAGGTGCTTGATGAGGTTAAGGTCAAGGTCAGTCAAGTTCTTCCACACTGAACTCATCAAACCTTGTCTTTATAGTCCTTGTTTTGTGCACAGTCATGTTGAAATAGAAAAGGTTTCTTCCCCAAACTGTTGCCACAAAGTTGGAAGCATATCATTGTCCAAGATGCTGAAGCATTAACATAACCCTTCACTGGGGATAAGGAACCTGACTGAAACAATATTCAATAATTAAAAGGTTTAGCCAAATGCTTTTGTCCACATAGAGTTGTGTAAAAACTTCCGGTATGGGGCGTTCCCATTTTTTTTTGCCTCCACCCACTGCACTGCTGTCTTGGCAACCGTGTCAACACGCTACTCTAGCCAGAGTTAGCGGTAATGATAATGAGTGTAACCGAGGAGTAGTTACATCATATCGTAAGTATAGTTTTGAATGGTTAAATATAATTTTTGCAAAAA
Organism: Clarias laeviceps; assembly: GCA_030014305.1. NCBI lineage: Eukaryota > Metazoa > Chordata > Actinopteri > Siluriformes > Clariidae > Clarias > Clarias laeviceps. Next base: position 24,962,191 of record JAQMYJ010000001.1, read on the forward strand.
TATATTTATATTTATAGTTTTATGTTAGGTTACATTTCCTATATATTTGTAGCACTTTGTGACGTTGTTTATCAGAATATAATCCGTATCGCATTAACACTGGTAGCACGTTCTGACATGTGGATTTAATGTTACCCATCAGGCCACTAGTCGACTGGTTAATTAACCATGCAAATAAAATGTACAACAGAACACAAAACGATAAAAACAACCCTCAATACTACATTACGTTTTATTGTAGTATGGATTTATGGGCGGGGCGCCAAAGCAGCGAAACGTGCCGTATTTTTGGTCTGCGCATGCGTGGTAAGCATTTTAAGAATAAGTGAACAATGTTAAAACAAAAAGTCAAGCAAACTGCACTGTTCTACCAGGATTTACTGTATCTTTACATAACGGGAATATATAAGACTAAGACTATTAGACAGTTTACAGACTGTTTCACTCTCTAAATCAACTCAGAACTGTGGAGAACAGAGGGGGTCTGGATCACTGGCCCTTCTGCCCTCCAGACCTGTCTGACTCATCCTGATGCCCCGCTTATGGTTGGAGATCTGGATGTTTTCCACTTGACCATGAAGACGGTTTAATGGACCGATGCAGACAGGTGTTCTTTGATGGCTTGTGACTGCAGTCGCTCAATAGAAATTTGACTGAAATTCTTACAGTTTTGTACCCGAGCCTCCAATAATGAACTGGACTCCATATTAACTTAAACACATCTCCTGTTATCTCGAATATCCAGCCTCCTAATACACAGTATGACAGCAAATCAATTCCTGCTATTCGATAGAAATCTAAAATGAGGATGGACTCCCCGTTGAGTCTGGTTCCTCTCAAGGTTTCTTTCTGTTGTCATCTCAGGGAGTTTTTCCTTGCCACCATCAGCCTCGACATCTGATCATTTTGATTCATACAAATTTCCCTAATTTTCTTTTAATTCAGTAAAGCTGCTTTGCAACAATGTCCATCTTAACGACCATTGGGTGGCATGGTGGCTTAGTGGTTAGCACTGTCAGCTTGCACCTCCAGGGTTCAATTCCCACCTCTGGTCTGTGTGCATGGAGTTTGCATGTTCTCCCCATGCTTGGTGGGTTTCCTCTGGATACTCCGGTTTGCTCCCACTGTCCAAAAACATGCAGATTATGTTAACTGGTGTTCCCGAATTGCCCTGCGATGAATTGGCACCCCGTTCAGGGTGTATTGATAATGAGTGAGTGAATGAGAGAAAGTGAATTGGATTTAGAATAGTGTATAAATGTATAATTAATGATTGACTGGTGAAGGATGTGAGTTTTTTGTTTTCTTTTTCTTCGTGCGAAAACCATTTTGTCAGATGCTATAAACCTTACTGTTCTGTGCTTGACATAGAGAAACTGTTACAGTAACTGTCCTTGCTCATGCTCTGCTTTATACATGTTTCATTTACATTTCAATTATAGGAATTATGAGCGTGCACAATGAGGTTATGGTGTACGTCCGCATCAGGCCCACAACACAGTTTGCCCAAGAGCTCATGGAAGTCATGCCTGATAAACAGGTACATAAATACAAGCGAGGAAGTAGACACTATATCTTTTAGTGTGACTTATATTTCCCGTACTACACTGCTTTCCTCCACCATAACACAACATACTGACGTTTACATGTTTATTAATGTTATGTCTCTTAGACGGTGAATGTACGGCTGAGAAAGAATGGCAGGAAAGGTGTGTTAAATAATCAGATAAGCTCTTGGTCTTTTCGGCTCAATGGCATCCTGCACAATGTATCGCAAGAAGCCGTCTATGCCCAGGTTGCGCACAGTGTGGTGCTTGGAGCTCTGGAGGGCTACAATGGTCAGTAAGACTGATGGATCCTCACTGTCTACTTCATAACTAAGCATTTATGCAGTTATCTAATAGGCCTATCATGTGTCAGCAGTTTGAAATAACAATGATTTGAAGTTTTTCTCTTTCGCATTAGGAACGGTTATGTGCTTCGGGCAGACTGGGGCCGGAAAGACCTTCACAATGACGGGCGCCACTGAGAGTTACAAACAACGAGGCATCATCCCTCGTGCCATACAGGAGGTATACAAATACTATATCATGTCAACTACACCAGGAGTTCTCAGTTTGAATCCTGGATATGTAACAAGCTGCAAACCTACACAAGAAAGAAATCAGGAGAAAAACAAAACCAAGCAACACAAATGACAGCTTCTTAAAATATGTTATGTACTCAGGTGTTCCATGAGATCAGCAATCGTGTAGACCACACCTTCTCTGTGCGCCTGTCCTTTCTGGAGATTTACAACGAGACGTTGGTGGACCTGCTAGCATCTGTAAAAGGCGGACAGAAGAAGCACTGTGGAACCTTAGCTGTGGTGGAAGAGCCAGAAGGTGGGGTTTCAGTAAAGGGCCTGTCCTTACATCCAGTGCACAGAGAGGAGGAGGCACTAAACTTGCTATTTGAGGTGAACGATGATGTTTTAATTACGTTCCTTCATTAATACTGCACAATTTTTTATTAAGATTGTAATGTGTTACAAGTGAAATTTGTGCAAAATGTACTTGTGTACAAATATATACCGTGTCATTGCTGTTTTTCCAGGGAGAGATGAGTAAAATAATAGGAGAAAATGCCCTCAATAAGAACTCGTCCCGGTCACATTGCATCTTTACTCTCTACATTGAGGTGAGAACGATTGATTTTTTTTGCACCTGATGCACCTTTGTGACGTCTGTCTGCCGTGGTCCCGCTCACTTCTGGATAGCAGAAGGAATGTTATTAATCAGAACTCAGTCACAGAAGCACTTTCAGCAAAAAAACATCTCAAACAACACTTTGTCTCTTTAGTAATTGCTTCTAAGTCGTTCCGAATTGCCTCTAAACCATCCATGTTGTTCTGCTCATGGCTACTAACTAACCAGATCCCTCTCTAACCCCTGATCAAGAGCATTACTTGGTGTGTGGAACAAGGGATTGTACAGTCTACATAGCACACTGGCTTTCCATTTTATACTAGTTGGAATTCAACCCTAGAACAGATTTTCTAAATAGATAGCTTAAAATGCCAGTATTAATTAAGCATTTTCACACTTTTTCAGCATAAAGCACAGAATATTCGATAGCATCATCTCGTTTGGAACGGAAGCACTGAATGAACCAAAGTGAATCCTAGCAAACCCACCAAGCACGGGGAGAACATGCAAACGAACCTGGCCAGGAATCGAACCCAGACCCTGAAGGTGCAAGGCGACAGTGCTAGCCACTACACCACCGTGCCGCCATGTATTTTATATTAGATAAAAGGAAACACATTTGCTAAATATAATCTCATGCCCTTTTATGTAGTGTCCGTAACTTTTTTTGAATTCAAATCTTTTAATGATCTTAATTGTCATTAAGGTGAAACTTAGCCGATTTAGATTTCACATGAAAAGACATGAACCTGAAAATGTGTTTTATTTTAAAAAGCAAAATTGTTAAGATATTGCAACATGAATTTTTAAATGGTCACGGATGCTACGGACCTTTTAAGGTTTTACCGAAAAACCATCTCTCATGCCAAGCACTGAGGTGTTTTAAACCCTGGAATTTTAATAGTATATGTGTTTACAATAATTATTTGGCAGATTGCAAAAAGCAATTTTAACTTAATATAGTTTTCTCTGTTTCATGGCCACATAACATAAGGTGTGTGTCTAATATGGAGCATTTAAACAAAACCACTGTTAGTAATTTGGGGAAAAAAAATCTTTTTGCACAGACAACAACATTTAAAACATTTTTTTTTACAGGTCATATGCTTCTACAAATGTACATCAATTTTAGTATCAATACTCACATCTTGACCCATTCAAGTTTTTGACGACATATAAAATCACCACTACAAAACAGCTGAAGTTAGTGACTTTTTGGAAAGCAAAAAATCAGCACCAATATTGTTTTGGCCGTGACAAATCAAACATCTGCAAATTAATATCCTTATTACCTTCCTCATCCATTTTCACACAATTCACAAAGTCCACCACAACCTCCTGCATATAACAACGATCAGTTGATTATTCTTTTATCTGTGTGACAAAGCATCAGGTCATCCTGTAGGTAATCAGGTAATCATCAGATGATCTTTCTGTTAGTTTTTGTCCATCCACTGCTGTGACTGACACCATGGTTGTCACGTGTCAGCAAAAGATTAATGTGCACACACTCTTGCTCTACACTACACTGGGGGAGATCACTTTTGTACTGTTATTTAAACATAATGGAACTGTACAAGTTCTTTAAACCTGTGTGACATGAATCAGTATTAAGGTTTTGTCTGTATGTCTGGCTGTGTCTCAGTCCCGCTCTCGGACACTGTCGAATGCAACGTATGTCACGTCCAAACTCAACCTGGTGGACCTGGCCGGTTCTGAGAGGCTGAGCAAAACTGGGGTGAGTTCATGCATCACTTTCATTGTTATGAATGAATCAAAAATTGAAAACATAAATGCCTTTTCTAGTTCTGACTGACCTCTTGGTCTCTCTCTCTCTTTTTTTTTTTTTTCTAGTCGGAGGGTCAGGTGCAGAAAGAGGCCCTGTACATTAACAGATCTCTGTCCTTCCTGGAGCAGGCCATCTTGGCCTTGGCTGACAGACGCAGAGAGCACGTGCCCTTCAGACAAAGCAAGCTGACCCACGCACTTAAAGATTCTCTCGGTCAGTCTGATACACCAAAGCTTAAAATACACATGCCATAAAGGTGACCAGATGTTTGTGGACACCTAAAAATCTCATTCCAGATGTACAGTAGTTTCCTTTAAGTTTTCCTTTAAGTGTTCTGGAAGGGCTTTCCGCTAGGTTTTGGAGTTTGGATGGGTGTGCTTCCTCCAGAGTTTTTATTTGATTTTTTATTAATGTTACAGGTCACTCATGTTCTTCTATTCCAATTTTGACAAACCATGAACCTTGCGTTATGCACAGGAACATTCTATGCAGTAGATTTGTGGCAACAGTTAGAAGAAAGAACTACATTAGTATTGTGGGATCAACAGTATTGCGCAATCACATTAGTTAAATGCTGCAGGAATGTGTGAACCGCAATTATCATCTATATCAGTTATTTAAAAACAGAACGAAAGCTAATCTTTGAGGATATTTCATTTCTTTCTGAAGCCGTCAAAATGTAATGAGTAATGTAAGGAAAGGATGCTTTGAACATCTTAGTTTCAGTTTTTACGTGTATAGGGGTCGTAATTCACCTAATTACTGGTTACTTAAAAATTCTGATTGCTTTCAAACATTTTCTCCATACTACCCTTATTAAGTACTTTTAAAAGGGAAAAAGTCAGTTAAAAGAAAGTAAGGATCATTAGGCTGGCTGAATTTGATACTATAATAAAAACCAAACACTCGTTATACTTTTTGATTCTGTAACAGAATGAATCTGAATCTATAAATCAATTTTGATCATTTTGATCCTTTACCAGGACTAGGAGCATGTGTATTATATAATACTGAGGTCATGCTTACCTTGTCTGTGTGCAGGTGGAAATTGTAACACAGTGCTGGTGGCCAACATTTACGGTGAACAGGGACAGATCGATGAGACGGTAAACAGGTTTCTCTTTACAAAGCCAAAGTGAAGACAAGAAAAAGTGGTCATTTTTTCCTTAAACTGACTTCAGCTGTGTATATCTTGTGTGTTTTGCAGCTCTCCACTCTCCGCTTTGCTGCCAGGATGAAGTGTGTGTGCACCGAGCCAGCTCTCAACAAGCACATCGACCCTGTGGTAGGATTCAGAATATGTAGAATGCGTTACAAGGGATTTGTGTCACACTCTGGTTAGACTGTAATACATGAGTTGAGATTATTTCAGAAGTAAGAGAAATGCTGTGGAAGTGGATCTAATGTCCAGAGCAGTGTGAAAAGAGAATCATGGATTAAAACAGGTTATAATAAACATGTTAAGCGTATTCTGAGCATAAGTTAACACTGATCACTCGATCTGTTGTTGTTCAGCTCCAGGTCGAAACACTGCAAAAGGAAATCCAACTTCTGAAGCAGGAGCTTTCCTTTCAGAACACACTGGTTAGTATTCACTTAGTAAAGTGGTTAATGTCAGTGCAGAATAACACTCATTATACACCGTCTAGCCAAAAGTATGTGGACACCTGGGCGCGCACCTATAAGAAATATAAACACAGTGTAGCCAAAAGTATGTGAACATCTGAACGCACACCTACGTACCATGATTAAAAATATAAAATGTAAAAAACTCATTCGAATTGAGCTTATAAACATAGAACTGACTGATGATGAAATTTGTATTCATTTGTTTAACACATTTTTATATTTAATAATTTTTGAATTTTATTTAAATTCGTTAATTTGTTGTGTTTTTACTGACTTTGCAGATTAGCTGTTCCATCTCCTGATAATAACTAGGTTATTAATAAGTCTCGATTTTTGCGCTGTGCTTTTCGTACAAAGGCCAATCGGGCAGCTGAGACATATGAGGACCTGTCAGAAATGCAGGTAGCGCTGATAAGGAGTGAGGTTCACAGATACCTGGCTGGCACTCTGGATGAAATCACGGTACAGTAGAATGGAAACGGGTAAAAGGAATGTTTTAGTTTTGGCACACCTGTTACAAAATACAGGCAAGACGTGTTTAGTGTCTAATGCTGGTTCATTATCGTAATGAAGCTACAAAGCTAACATGCAAACCTAAATGCTGGTCTAAATCATTACACATTTTGGTCTGATTCATAAAGCATCTAAACAGAACAAAACAAGCATCAGACATGTCTTGGGTAACTGACTACATTTGGGTTGAAGGGAGAAGATGCAAAGAAGGAGGATGAATCACAACTCGGAACAAATAATATTATCAACACTGTCTTTTAGGTGACAGCGATTTTCTGAACTCTTTCAGATTGCCAGCATTCGGCAAATCCACGCAGTTTTTGCCCAGTTTAAAAAGGCTTACCAGTAAGCAGGCAACCTTCCCACCTTCTGTCTACATCATAATATCAATATATACAGATGAAAAGTGATGGCATGAGTTTTCTTAAAAATGTGATAAGAAATATGTGTGTGTGTGTGTGTGTGTGTGTGGCTGAGAAACAGTGAACAGGAAAAGCATCTTGAAAAGCAGAGGAGTCCGAAGTTAATTGCGGTGGGGAATACTCAGAGCACACGTTTGTCCTCCGCTGATAAAGTAAGCTTTAAACTTCTGCTTATCACTCATCTGTTGAAAATAGTTCTGGCTATGAGGCGAATCTCAAGTTTATACTTTGCTTATTTATTTAAAGAGTCAAAGATTATCCACAGTGCCCCTTACAGTTAGACTCTTACTGAAGAGCTGAAGCCTAAACTATGGATTAATGGGTAGAGGACCGCTACCCAAGGACGTTGTGATCTTGTACAGTATGACGATACACGTTCTGCGCACACTGTCGATGCAAAACCTACATTTTGAGCCGTTAAAGCATCTTCCCCTATAGACCTGATCTTGTTCCATCAGACTTTCACCTGTTTACTCCCCTGAAAGCAGCCCTAACAGGATGAAGATTCACTTCTGGTGAAGAAGCGAAGACAGCGGTGCATTCATGGCTCGCAACATGTTTTTTTGCAATACGAATGCATGTTGGGAAGATGGACAAAGTGTATTGAAAAGCAAGGAGATTATGTAGAAGAATGATGTATTTATCCAAATTCCACAACCTCATTCCAAAGTTCAGCTGACTCATATGAAGCTTCTGCAGCCCCACTGGACTAAATCAAGTTGGCATCTTACAAAGTTACCAGTGTATTTAATACAAGTTTAACGCTTTTCTTGCCCTAGAACTAGCCGTATGGTCATCCAGAACTAGTCATATAGCTAACCATACG
>JAQMYJ010000001.1:24971291-24998252 GCA_030014305.1 Clarias laeviceps
ATTTTATAGTTTTGAAATCCCCAGTATTGTTGTAGAATGTAGAAAATAAATCACTAAACAAAAACAAAGAAATTTGCCCAAACTTTTGAACGGTAGTGTGTGTATATGCGGACACATCAAAATCTCCAAAAGTCTCCAGTAACATCATAAGTATTTCACTTCATATCGTACTGTGTATGACACGAATAAAATTTGAATTTGACACTGCTCTTTATCCACGGACAGAAAAAACGGTCAAGGTAGCACAGGCCTGAGTGAGGATCTCACCATCATGCAGAGCGAGACAGAGACATTCAATCCTCCTAATGTGTCTGAGAGGAAGGAGTATGCAGATGGTGCTCCGAAGAGATGCGAGTATGAACTCTTTCTGTTCTTTTCTTCACTCATTTACTGTCATTACACACTTTATCCAGGTCAAGTGGTGAAACCTGATCCTATCCTAGGAACAAGACACAAGGCTATTGTTAAAATTATGATCCTGAATGCATGTTTGAATTTCCACTTCATGTGTCATCATGCTTTTTACCTTCCTGTCTGGTATAACATAGACAGACAGACCGATGCAGATGTATAACAGATTGCTTTTAATCATTCAATTCTTGCTCTGTCCTTTTTCCAGCACTCCTCCATCTAAGATGGAAGCATTTGAGATCTACAAGTCAGAAAAGGGCCATGAAATCGACCAAATCCTGAAAGGAAACAAATCTGTACTGAAAGAACGTCTGGAAAAACAGCACGACCTCACGGGGATCATCAACTCAGTTAAACGGGACATTGACCGCATGACCTCTGAACTCCAGCTGTGTAGAGAACAGAGGCAGAGTCAGGGTCAGTATCATGTATAGTAACGGAATTATACAAGTTTACAATATTATGGCAGTTCTATATTCTGAGGCAGCTTTTGCTTGTGTGTTATTTCGTCTTCAGGCCAGTTAATGAGTGCAGAAGGGGAGCCTGTACTGGACGAGGCTGAGGTAACTCTACTTCTAAAACTCAGAGAGGCCAAGGATCAGTACAGGCAAAACTATAAAGAACTGCTCGGCACCAGAGCCGAGGTGCAATACTGCAGACATCTAGTGGACCAGTGTCGCGTGCGCCTGTTCACTGGTAACATTCATTAAAGGGCCTAATGTACAGCACACTAGATTGCCAAAAGTATTCCCTCGCCTGCCTTTACATGCATATAATCTTGAGTAACATCCAATTCTTAATCCATAGGGTGTAATATGATGTTTGCAGCTATAACAGCTTCAGCTCTTCTGATTTTTGATTATTCTTCCAGAAGGGCATTTGTGGGGTCAGACACTGATGTTGTATAAGAAGGCCTGGCTCAAAGTCTCCGCTCTAATTCATCCCAAAGGTGGTGTATCGGGTTAAGGTAAGGACTCCGAGTTTGGTGTGGAAGAACATGACTGGTCTTCACACTCATCCATGACTTTATGGACTGGTGTGGGGTTGTTTTTCAGGATATACGCAGTCATGTTGTTCATGTTGGTACCATGAAATTGTCTAAAATGTCTATACTGAAGCATTAAGAATTTCCAGTGAAAGGAATTTTTAATGCTTCAGCATAGACATTTTTAGACAATTTCATGGTACCAACTTTGTGGGAACAGTTTTGGGGATGGCCCCTTCCTGTTCCAACATGACTATGTATGATGAGCTTGACTGGCCTGCACAGAGTCCTGACCTCAACCCCATAGAACAGCTTTGGGATGAATTAGAGAGCAGACTGCAAGCCTGGCCTTCTCGTCCAACATCAGTGTCTGACCTCACACATGCGCTTCCAAACAAATGCTCAAAAAGTCCCATAAACACACTCCTAAACCTTGTGGAAAGCCTTCCCAGAAGAGTTGAAGCTGTTATAGCTGCAAAGGGGGCGGGGCCAACATCATATTAAAGCCTATGGATTAAGAATTGGATGTTACTTAAGTTCATTTGCATGTGAAGACAGGCGAGCCAATACTTTTGGCAATATAGTGTATTTCTGTTACATATACTGTAGAACCTGATACGTATAACTAAACTCATGCTGCCTTTGTGATTTGTGTTAGAGTTTGAGAGCTGGTACAATGAGTCCTTTCTGCTACCTGATGAGGTTCTATCCATCTTCAAAGATGGACCTATTGGACCAGGTTTGGTCCCTGTGGATAAAGCTTTGGCTTTGGTTAGTAAACTGCAGGAATAATGAATATTTAATGGGGTTTTTTTGTTGTTAACCTGGGCAAATCAATTTTGGGCAAGGCATTTTATCACATGTATTCTAATTAATATCCATCATAAACCAAACAGCTCTCATATTGAAAAGATTTTACTTTACTATTAAAGTACTATTGAGTAAACAGTGCATTGTGAATGCACTTCAGCTAAACCTCAGATCATGATGTGTTGTTGTACAGCAGGGAAATGGCCAGGAAAGTACCAAGTTGCAGGCAGACAGTCCCAGCGCCACATCCTTTTACAACGCATATAACAGGACAGTACTGAGGGTGAGACACACACACACACAGAAAACAACTGTACTGCAGAGAGGCAGATTTATCTTCAGAACACCACCACTTAACTGTGCATGTCACTAAACGAACTGAACACTGATGTTGTGCTGTCTTTGCAGAAAGCACCTCATTTTAGTGTTTCCAGGAGCAACATGGGATCGGACACAAACAAGCTACCATGACATGCAACGGTCACCCAAAGAGGGCTCAGACATCACCACTACATTGTGCCTTGCCCAAACAACCGGTGCCCACTTCCACGCCTCAAGATTAAGATTTGATTATTTATGACATGAACTTTACAGCACAGTGAAATGACTTTGTTTCCATATCCCAGTTATGAAGATGGGCTCAGAGTGCAGGGTCAACCAGGACACGGCTCCCCTAGAGCATACAGGGTTAAAGCCCTTGCTCAAGGCTCAGCAGTGCCAGCTTGGGGGTGCCGGGGGTTAGTAAACCAGAGCCTTAAGCGTAATCCTGGCAGCAATCGAGGTGTATAAAAGGGCGGTTTAGAACTGTATTAAATGAAGACATTAATATATAATCTCAGATTTGAGATGGTGCTGAACTTTGAAAGAAGACTGGAGGTTATGACTCAATAAAAGCGATGCAAAATTATGAGAACTGGTTTTTACTTGTTTTCGTTGTATTGTAACTCCTTGTGAAAGGGAGGGATTTAAAGTTTGTTAATCCAACAGATTTACAAAAGTCTTTTGTTGTAACCAGATAATTTTATACCGATGATAAAAATCTATGATATGCATGATGTAATCTGAGGCAGTTTCAGTATTTCTCTAGTGCTACATCCTTGTTAGTGGTGTTTATCCTCATTTTCATTTCCAAATTCCTTTTTTTGGGTAAAGAATCTTGGGGGAGGTGGGGGAATCAACATTCACAAGTAAGCAAGGGGGATTTACTATTTTTTTTTATTAAAAAAAACAAAGATTAATGAATAATTTTCTTTATAAAAAGGCTCTGCCAGTAGTTCTGGCAAATATTGATATTGGATAAATATTCGCTCCAGCCTTCTGCATGAATATAACAACTCCACACCCGTTAGGATTATTCGTTATAATTCGTTATTAGTTTTAACGTATCAATAAGGTTACTATTGTCTTGGACAAAACCTTTGTAAATGCAGGTTGTTTGTGTATGTAGTGTTGCACCCAAAAAATCCCCAAAAAACATTAAAATCTAAATCATGATATGGAACAATGCAAATTTTTAATCATAAAAGACTGCAATTTATGATGGGTAATGGATGCGTAGGTGGGAATTTATGTAGAGCTCGTCAGTGATTTAAGTATTTGATTTTGCAGTAAAAAGTATTTAGCGACACAGACACGTCAGCTTGTTAAATGAAAAGTAAACTTTATTATTCCTGAACCACAAAATAGACTTCTTTGGTTGTACAAATTCACTAGTTACAGACCTGAATGAACTCTAACCCTCAGATTCAGCCCCTGCATCACCTATGTAGCAAAAAAGCACCCCCCCCCCACCCATCCCAAAGAAATCAAGAACAAGAGAGATTAAAACAACGGTCCGGCTGCAAAAATGTAGTGAATCCCATTCATTAATAGCGTGAAAATGTGATTTCTTTCTTTACAAAAATACAATAAATCATCGATTATCCATTTCCCAAGTGTTGTCATTCAAAACTGAATTTCAGTTAGCAAGATGAAAAACTATGATTAGTAAAAGATAAAGACGTTGTCTGGCATGAGAGTGACCACAGTGTTGATGGCAGCTGGTTTGAGAATGATAAAATGATGCTTTATAGACAGGGATGAGAAACGTCCTTTTCCTGACCCAGGACTGAGAACAACAACATCAACAACAACAACAACGACGAAAAAAAAAAAAAAAAGAAAAACATCAAAATAATGCTTTAAGCCAATATACATGCAGTGAACAACAGTTTATCCTGGGTCTGGATCCCACTGTCACTGCACACACTGGCTCAGTTTCATCATGGAGTTCTGCTTCTCACAGCATTTTTTATGTGTTTTTTTTTTTTACATTATTCACACAAGCCTAAGCATTTCAGTGGCTTTAGATTTCAAACTAATTGGAAAGGAGATTTGGAGTAGCCACTCCAGAGACAAAAGTTTATTAACAAGATTCGTTCAAGAAAAAAAATAAAAATAAAAAGTAACAGCGGGATTCTATAGTTCATCCCCTAACCCCAGTGTTGCATAAATAGAAAGAATGGTACCATATTTTCTAAAATGGACACCTGGACCTTCTCTTCAGACTGCTCCTTTAAAGTTCACGTTCTGAGAGTTTGTTGAAGTGAGCCTTTATTACACACTAATGGGAATGGGAATGTTCCAGCAAACAGCAACATGGTCCAGGAAGCAGATTTAAAAAAAAAAAAAAAAAAAAAAAAAGGATGATACTCTGGTTTGTAACCAGTGCACTTAGACATAAAATGACAGGATGATTCAAACTTTCTCTGTCCTTCATTTTCTAGTCCTGGCCCAGGAAGACTAGAGAGATGTTTATTTCAGGTTAAGCTGCGCTCAGATGAACCCTCGGAACACAAGACCAACAACAAGACCATACGTTAATTGGCCACAATGATATAAATCCAAAATATTGGATCCAAAAAAAATTTTTTTTTATAAAAAAATAATAAAAAAGCGGCTGATTTTTGATACTTGATATGGTTATGATAAAGCTGATGTAGAACTATAGAGCACTGATAAATCAACAGATCCAAATATCAGCAAATATAAACTGATTGGTGGAATATTCCCAACTGTAATGCATCAATTAAAAAGCGAATAAAAGCCTCAGTGGCGACTACGGAAATAAATTAAGTGTAAAATGGTTTTTTCCCCCCTTTCCTGTATGGGTAGTGAAGTTATCACAATGATCGCTTGCTCTTCAAAACAGCTGATCTCCTAGGATATGTGAACATTAACACATTCACCTTGGAAAAAAAAAAGTCAAGATCATCTTTTTTTTTTTTTTAAACAAATTAATATCAGAGGTTTAAAACTAAAGTATTAAAAAGCACCCAAATCAACATAATCTAAAAATAATTTAGCTCATTAAAAGCAAACTGTAGCAAAGAAGACAAAAAAAAAAGCAGGAGTGGAGTTTGAGTTTGCGTGGTATGACGGCCCCTCCTTAACCGTCCACTACAGAGGAAGAGGAGAAGCCTTCCACATCTGTGCTAAATGTTAGCTGGAAAGGCATGACTGGTGTGCAAGAGACAAGAAGCTGTAGTGTTTCTTTAAAAAAAAATTTTTTAAATGACTGAAGCGAGAGTGGTTGAAAGACTTTCACAACATTTCTCTGTGAATCTACATTTTAGTTTTGTCTATACCTTGTAGTATCACTAGCTAATGTGCACTATCTTTACAGTCTGTGTGTGTGCATGTGTGTGTGTGTGAGAGAAATTATGTGGGGACAGCTGTCTCTAGACTGCGTCGGCCCTGTCGGAGTTTCCGCTTGTTGCTGTACAGAGCCATCTCCTCCAGAGCAGACGTGGCGGCCACAGCAGCTACAGGAATCTCAGCTTCTACACAGGACACTAGAAAGACACACACAGAGAAACTTTTCAGTACAAGTTCATTAACAAGATCTGACTATTGAAAAAGAGCTTGTGTTTTGCCGGTTCTGCCCCATCCACCTCTTCCACACTGAGGAAAAGCTGCACCCTGAGCCCAGTGAGAAGGGGCAAGACATAACCAACAGCATATACTAGAAAATACCTCTTAGGAGCAAAAGCAAAGCTGAACGTTACAGTACTCAGATTATCACAATGAGAAAGAGGAAGATAATCATCGAAGACCAAACAAGTCTGGTGTTAAAGTAAGCAAAAAAAAAAAAAAAAAAAAAAAAAAAAAACTTTCATTATGGTACAAAGATCCAACCCTGGTCCTGGAGAATCTGCATGTCCTGCATATTTTAGGGTTCAATTAACAGTCCTTCCTGAGGTAAAATGTGTGTTTAAAGCAGGACGAACACTAGGACTTTGCAGGTGGGGTGTATTCCAGGAAAAAGGTTGGAAACCTGTGCCAGATCTGAGAGTTTATAATCCCATAAACCAGCACTGTGCAGACACAAACTGTCCCAAAGCCCCAACTCCAGAAGCAACTCAAACTGGTGTGGTTATGAAATTAGTCTCACACATTCATTAACATCCAATTAAAAACGCAAGTGGTGTGCGGGGTGAATTTCTAAGCTGGTCCGGGAGGTGGTTAGACTTTTTACATGCTGTCGAGCATTTTGTCTGCACAACAAACGATAAATGAAGACGAGGTGATCAGAAACTGGGCTTTTGTTGTTTTCGTACTGCTGCACTACCCAACTCGCAGGAACCGTCCGTGATCTTGTCTCTGTTAATACACCTCAAAGGGTGAAATGAACTTAACATGAGCAAGATTTTGGAAGGTTTATGAAGGTTTGGAAGATTTATATGACAAAATAATATAATCATGCTTTTTTTTTTTTAAGGTTGTATAATGGCCAGTTTAAAACTTTTTAGATGCTCCTTACCTTCTGATTGCAAAGCATATTTTAAAGCGACTGCTCCAAGTGTGTAAATCCAATGTGGATTTAAACCCTGGTTAAAATGGATTTTTTTAATGCTTGATCTAGATGATATTAGTAGTAGTAATAATAATAATAAATTAAAACATTTCAGTGCAAAAAAAAAAAAAAAGATTTTTTAAAAATGTATTGATGCATTTATCTGTATAAATAAATCCCCCAATTTTTATTTATTTATTGATTTTCCCCAGATTTTCTCCCATTAATTTTTCCATGTCTATTTCCCGCCCATCACTCTTACGGCCCAACTAGGGTGGGCGGAGATTTTCACGTGTTCCCTTTTGAGCACTATTTCAGAAAAATGTAAAGAATCCAGTATACGTCATTGTGCTACAGTAGGCTTAATTAATAGAAAAGATCTTTACGGTTTCCATACATAAGAAGTTAATTTTATTTTCAGGTCATTCATAGTTGGAGAAAAGTATCGGCACTTAAGCAGGCTTTCAGCAGCAAACAGTTCCTGAAAACACGTAGGACCCAAACATGCACACACACATACAGAATTCCTACCAAATTCTGATGATTGCTTATCCTAGGAAACTCCCTGTATCAAGGGGACAACAATTGTCAGTAAAATAAAGTCCAGAGTGTACAGTCAAACTCTTACACCTATAGCAGCACTTCTACTGATTAATCTCACACATTGGCTCACCTGGGCTGGTGGAGGCATCGCTGTTGAATCGAACATCTGTGGCATCTGGAGACTGCAAGACAAGAGTAAGTGTAAGAGAGTAAAGACTATAAAGACTGAAGGGGCTTCCCAACTTGAAGTCAATGCCAACACCACTGCAGGAGACAAAGCCATCGACAGGGACTGCAGCCGAGGAACAGATAACTGTGGTTTATAAACCAGCTGAAGTGATCAGGCACAACTTTTACACAAGTGCTGGTTTAGAGCCACACAAATGCCCCTAGTCTGGTATTAGCAGGTAACCATCAGAGAGCGAGGACATAACAGGTCACTGATAATAGCACTGAAAAAATAGAAGCAACGAAAAAAAAAAAAAGATATACTTGCTTGATACGTAATAGAAATCACACACCAAACACCAAAAAAAGACCAGCATGCTACTTGTACACAGTCCTTCACCCTTAAACTGCATGTACTGTGAGGTCTGAGTTACCTGACCAAATACTACACCAAGCTCTAGTCCACGTCCTCGTTTCAACAACTCGTGGCCTTTTTTTTATTTAACTTTTGTCAGATGAAGACAGAAAGCCAGCTAAATTCTCACATTGCGTAAAAAAAATAAAAAGATAAACTGTACACATTTTCTGTGATCAGGGTGAAGGGATTGCTTTACATTAAAACTCCACGGATAAACAGCACTTAACACACCGAGGTCATCTCACACTCAAAAGGCCACCAAACAGCATATCAGATTTCACCAAGAATTTTGTTAATTACCATTATGCATTGGATTAGAAATATTTTATTCATTTATTGTATTACAAAAACAAACTGTCTGCGGCTACACATTTATCTTCAGATCTTTTATCACAGATTATTAAGTATTTAAATCAATTAAATCTTGAAGGATTTATAACATCATTAAAAAATAAAGGCCAGTTTTTAAGAAATTCACCAGAGATCAAATTTGGTGGTCTTCGGTGTGGAATAACAGTAAGGGATATTAAGGAGGGGAAAAAACAAAACAAAACAACCAACACATGACCCAAATCCACATGACCAGTATATTCATCCAGACATCCACAAAAACACAGAACACCACCAACACTAAATCAGGTAACATTCCCTAGTTCCCAACTCCCCATGTTCCCTCACAAGCCCGGTTTTATCTGGCTCGTCCGTCTTCCACTCACAGCTGATAAGTCCACCAACCTAATTATGATCAGATTTCCCATGCAGAGAGATAATAAAAGATCAGTGTTGGTCCCAAGAAGCTATTTGGCAAAATGTTCCAAATCTGGTTCATGACCTTCAGTAAGAGAGTGCCAGTTGCTGAGGGTGAGTGGGAAAGAAAAAGATCGGTGTTAAAGTCCTTGATGCCTTTCCTGACTTTATCCCAAGCTTTGAAGCACCATGAAGCCAAGTGGATCAGTTCTCAGGCTGTCCAACCATCTCTCTGGTTGGATCGTACAGCAACGCTCGGGTTGCTGTTCGGGAAATAGTCGATACCAGCAGTAAATGGTGACCATCAACAGAGTTTATGCAGAGTAGCTGGAGGTCCAGTTACCAAAGGTTTTGCTATCTAACAACATGACCAGGAGGGAGAGAGAGGTAACAGGGAAAGCTAGGCAGATGCGACTAAGGTTAAGGAGTGTCAGGTTCCTGGGAACTTGGCATGCAGGCAATACCTGAATGTCGTATACAGGTTTAGAAGAAGGAATGGCAGCGAATTGTCGGTAGTCAAACTTCTTTTCTGACAGGGACTAAGGATAGCAAATAAATGGGGGGGTAGATATAAAGGGTAGAGGGGAGGGTGGAGGTGGAGAAATAAAGACATAGCAGGAGTGAGATGAAAATACAAAGGGATGTGGAGAGAACAGAGACAAAGGAGAATAGAGGAAGCAGTTTATGTAAATACAACATGCTTGCTTTGGAGTATGAATGGAAGAGTAATGGAGTGTTTTAGATTAAATTCTAACTAAAGCAATATTGTTGTAATGTAAAATTAACACATTAAAGAAATTTAGGCAACTGTTTTCCCATCAACGCCTACAAAACTTAAATCAGTGAAAAGGATCACATACCAGTCGACCTGGTGACGTCACAGCGCGAGGACTGAAATCTGTTTTGGGAAAAAGGAGGCAAAAAAAAAAAAGAAAAAAAAAGAAGATATATAAGTATCGGGTTCATTCCGCATTCAAGTCAAGATTTTGAAAGCTGGCGTACACCGACATGACTCCTCCTTGCCAGTACGTGAATACAGCTGGACCTCTCACCTTCCATAGGAGTGGGTGAAGGCGTGGGAGCAGGAGACGGAGATTCAGCTAACTGATCCAGAGTGCCTCGCTTTCTCCCATCCTTGGACTTAGCAATGACCATCTGAGCCTTGAGAGCATCCTGCTCTAAAGACTTCATCCTAAAGGAACAGAACAGGATTAATAATAAATACAATTTACACACAGTGATGGGTGTGGTTAGAGTAAAACGATGAAAAACAGGTCAGATTTAGGGCTGTGCCTGGTTACGACAACATGCATCCAAGATGCATCCGAATTGCTGTTAAAAACAATTTTAAATGCCTTGTTCGTCTTGCAGAAAGCACAACAAGCCAACATGTAGTCGTTTCTGATTACAATTTCCATTTATTAAAACATGACATACTGTGATTTTTGACTATTTATAGTAATTTTATTAGAGACAAGTTCTTACATTCAAGCAGCTATAATTGGACATTTTCTCAACAGCCTGTCTTTTCTCTATTTCTTTATATTAATGAGACTAAAACTAAGCTTGTTATTTGAATGAGAAACCAAAAAGTATGAACGTGAAACTCTCTTCCACTGAACATTTTCTTTGTTTTATTATTAGTGATGAACTACCATGGCATGTCTATGTGAATGAGTTGTTACTACAGGAATAATAATAATAATAAAAAGAAATCTGAATGTGTGTATTCCTTTTAACAGCTTGAGGGACCCGCTGTGAGATCCATGCTGTTGTAGAAAATAAATCCACACAACTCGATTTGTGAATTCAGTAAGTTTGGTATTTCTATTCTCTGGTATGTCTCTCATGCTGAGACAGAAGGAACTGTGAGGACAGGCATTTTGGAAAAATAAAACCTACAACCAGGCCATGAGACAAAATACTGAACAAGGTTGCACATGCCATGTCGTTTTATAACTATTTTGCAGTCAACATGTTTGGACACTGACACACATTCGGAACAGTTTACTCGTACTCGGGGAACGTTGTATTTCATTTCTCCAATATAATTACTGATCTAATGTAATTATTAACAGCCCTAGGAAGAAGTGTGAGAGATGTGTAGCTTCATACATGGATATGAAAATGAAAAGCAGTTTCAGTACTGTGGCTACTTTGCTTCATTTTAAATGTAACATACAGTACTTTATCACTGGACATACTGTATGATTAACTCAAGCTAAGCTTATAGTCACAGACAAAACAAAAAAAACAACATATACACAAAATAAAAACAGCAAAAACAAACAATAAAAAAATGCAATTTGCACAAAGGGATGAGGGAGTGTAGGGATAATAGTGTAACAGGTGAATGTGTGTATGCGCATGGCGGGTACTGTCTTCCAGCACACAACATTCACTCAATCAAAATTCCAGAAGCAGCACTGTTAAAATTACTTTAGAAACTTCACAGAACCACTACGTACATCACTACCCTCACACACTACAAGCCAGCAAGCACCAAAACAGTTCACAAGCACCAGAGCTCAGCCCCCACAGTAGTGTGTGGGTGGGCGGGGCAGACCTGGGCTCAGAGGAAGATGAGCAGGTGGAGGGAGGAGCTGCAGGACTGTCTAACGACGCCCTCACACGCGACTGGTACAGCCTCTTGGCCAGGTCTTGCTCATACAGCCTAACGTCTTCCTCTAGACCATAAGGCCTTGGGAACAGCCAACCAGAGAGAGAGAGAGAAAGAGAGAGAGAGAGAGAGAGAGAGAGAGAAAAGCAGGAGCAACATACAGGAAAAATGCAGAGAGAGAAAAAGGGAAAGAGAAGAGGGTACAGATGGAGGGTAAAATACTATGACATACAGTAAGAATCAAAAGGATAAGTTATCACAGGTACTACAATGCCAAGGCCGCCAAAGACACATCTATACAAAGGTGTACTCTTAATATTTCATCTTAATCCCTAAAGCACAATAAAACATAGCTTAAGTGATTTGTCATTTTCATTAACCACTCATCATAATTTATTTAGTTATTTAGTTTAGTCATTAATGTTGTTACCTTACAGGTGAAATATCAAATATATTTATCTGCAAATGCAATAACCAGTTTAATGCCTTACATGTTTCTACTGAATGGTCTTTCTTCAATTAAAAACATTAAGTGCAACACAGGCATGTGTTAGCACTAATAAAGCCATATAACCATACTGTAATATAAATACCAAGTCTTTTTATTAAACGGCTGGTAAATAAACCACACAAGTGTATGAGTGACCCTTAAATATCTTTCCTTAGCAAAGGCCCTTTAAGCAACAAATATTGACAGGGATGAGATGGCTGGAATAAAAATTGTACTGTGACCAGCTGCGTAATCTCCCACATAGCTCAATCTTCTATTATAATTTTTAACTGATAAAAAAAAAAGGGGGAATCCTGTAAAACACTATTGCTTCAATTAATTCAGCCATGACCATTGAGACAATAGTGAAATTCCACAATGAAATTGATAAAAAAAAAATTATGTTATGCTATGAAATTAATATGCAACAATCAATATTTAGTATGAAGTCCTTTAACATGCCGCTTGATTGCTTCCTGGAGATCATGTACAGAAATTTGCCATGAAAGCTTACAATACACTTGAGGATTCCCTAGTTCCCTAGCCATTTTTGTGCAAAGGTGGACATCGAAGCTTCATAAAGTTAAAGTCCTGCCATTTGTCTCATGAATTAACTAAACCAGCTGATTATAATAAGCAAAAAAAAAAAAAAAAAAAAAAAAAAAAACACATCTGTACTCTTCAAAACCATTATCAAAAGTCTCTCTATATAAAATTTACACTAACTACAATTATATTTCTCACTTGAATACATCACACAGCTGTTACATGTTGTATTTAGTCTGATAATGAAAGAACCGTGTGTCTTTGGTAACCCTGAGCATGGACAAAATGAATGAGGAAGACAACAAACGAGAAAGGAAGGCAAAGTATACGATAAGAAAGGAGAACCAGAGGAAACGCAGCTCCAGCCACGGGTTAAGTTGTGAACGCTTTTATATGCAGAGAAATAACGGGGAGCTCCAACATATAGGACAATCAAATCTACGTGGAATTCTGGCTCATGATATGGGAGTGAAACGTGTACGTCATCACTGAGCTTTGTATGCGGTATGGTGCTTGCTGCTGTACCTGGCTGCCCTCCACATGGCTCTCTTCTCTGCCTCTAGGGCCCGTTTCTCCGCAGGGGAAAGTTCCTTGTCTGAGAGCTCCGGGCTCTGCATACGAATCCTGTCCTGGTGCCGGCGCTCAGCCTTGGCAGTACGGATGGGAGCCACAGACTCGCCGGGGTACACAGGGATCAGACTGCACACATGGATGTAATAAATCGATAATTTTTTTCTTTTTAAGGTACATACAAAACCATAAAATGACAAAAATGCACATTTTTTTTAGTTACCCAGTCATGGAGTTGGGTCTCTGCTCCAGTCTGAAGCTATCTTCCATTGAGTTGCGCTGGGAATCACCCCTACCATCTACAGAGGAAGTCCTACAAAACACAGCAAAGGAAACAAGTATATATATATATATAAAGGAAATAAATAAGAGACCACTGCAAAATAACCAGTTTATGTTTTTTTTTTCTTTTTTTCTTTTCTTCTTACAGGTACATGTATTAGTGAGATGAACAGTTTTGATTTCTTTTTTTATGAACTGTTGACAATATTTTTCCTAAACTCAAAATATAACTATTGTTATATAGAGTGTATTTTAAATGTAAGGTTGTCACAACATATCAAAATAATACCCAAGATCATAAGGTATTTGCAGAGCTTCAATAACACAAATAAAACAAAATGCAAATAATGTGTAAACAAATTGTGTTAATGTTGTTGGTCTTTGCCTAATTGAACATTAAGAAATCAATATTTGGTGGAATAACACCGATATGCAATTACAGCTTTGATTCGTTTTGGAATGCTCTCCATTAGTTTTTTCACATTGCTGTTGGGTAACTTTATACCACACTTTTTTGCAAAAAAAACAAAACAAAAACAAAACAATAAAAAAAAAACAGCTCAGCTTTGCTTGATGGTTTGTGCCCATCCATCTTCCTCTTGATTTTCTGGAGTAAATTGCAGTGGTCTCTTTTTTTTTTTTTTCCCCAGCTGTATGCTGTTATGTGACTTTCCTGTGCAAGTCTCCCGATAATGGTAAATCACATTCAGAGCTGGGTCAGTAAATTTCTCCCAGCCCAGATCCAACAATTATGAACAAGCGGAGTAAGAGGTCTGACTACATGGTGATTGGCAGGAGTCACAGCTGGCAAAAGCATACTGGTGTAACCAGATCTCACAGGGTTAAATGTGTGAAATTAGTCCAGTAGCAGATGGTCATTGCTGTCTATTAAATACACTATGATACATAAAAAGGCAAAGGAAGGAGTGACCTACCCTGAACTGCCACAGTAGCTGGGAGGCGTGGCACTGTAGTTTGGAGGTGTTGAGCACTGCCTGGGAGGAGTAGAAGAGTGACCGCTCAGAGACTCAACCTTGTATTCTACGCCGTCCAGAATAACCTTGCCCTGGGCCTTCATCTGTGCCAACTGCTTTGGCAAATCTTCCTCATCATCATCCTCATCCTCATCCAGCAGATACTCCCGTGTTCGCTGCTCAATTTTCTTGGCTGTGGAATTAAAAAAAGGGACATACGTCTATAAATCAAATCAATTCAAACATGCGGTTGAGCATTATATGCTCAAGTACTTGATTAAAAAACAGAACTGGTTTTAGTCCAATCTGTAGTCCTGCACTTGGACATATCAGCAAGTCAAATTCTGACTAAACACAGACAACTCCTAGCTGTTGAGAACGCACCACGTCATCTTCACAAAAACAGATAAATCTTCTCATTCACCATTCTATACTTAAACCTCTGATGTACTGAAATAAAAAGAATTAAAAATCAGAATTTGAGACAAATACTAACCTTCTTCTTCCTTCATTTTTTTCAGGTCGTCCTCTCCTACAAGAGAAACGCGAGGTTTGGGTTTGTTGTCTGGTATCTGCTGCTTCACATCGATCTCAAAGTACTTCTGTCTGTCTCTGAAAGACCGTTGCTCCGGGGTACCTCTCCCGACAGATGTGGGGGGCTGTGGGGGAGTCACAGCACAAAAACAACACATTTTTTAGAACTTTGTGGGAAACTATTAAACATCTTATATAAAAATTAACAGATTGAGAACCACCACTTCAGGTCTCATGCTATAGAGCATGATTGACGCATTGAAAGAGAATAAGGTGAAAGCTTTAGTCCCAAAAGCGCAGCTTTCAAGTCATGAGCGAATGAAATGGAAAGTGCTTAGGTCTTGATGTGGTTTCCACCCACATGCATGCCACCAATCCAGTAGCGTTTTTTTTGTTTTGTTGCATTAACCTACAGAATGATTAATCAAGAGCCCACCAATTAGGAAAGGTCTTAGTTCTTGGTCACTTGTCTGAGGCGATAAACATCTGCCCCACCACCACAGAAGTAAAAAAAAAAAAAAAAAAAAAAGAGCTTGTCATTCAGTAAAGCTTTAAGTGACAGGACACAAGCAGAGCACTGACCCCCGTCAAGTCGTATACCTGTGACTCCAGGGAGGGGCGAGACAGGCGTGGCACAGCTGCCATGTTCCTGTACTCACGACGGTCAGATAAGAGGGAGGGGCGAGGGCTGAGGCCCGCTCCTTCACCCTCACCTATAAACACTTCATTACACTCCTCTGGCTGAAAGAGCCATTAGAGGCACACCATCAATACCACAGTTGGACATGCTCTTTTTGCTTAACAGTTTAAGTGCACTGCACTGAACAGAACAATGCGAATAAAACATTCAACAATTATTTACTACAATATGGGGTTCAACAGCACATGATGGGAAACAGTATTTTTATTTTAAAAATTTTAAAAAGGGAAGGAGACAGAGACTTACCTCTGACAGTTTTTGCTTTGGGTGAAAGTTGTTCCTCTGACCATAGAGATCCTAACAAAAAGTCAGAATGGGACAGGAAAGTGCAACAGGTAAGAACGCTGAAACAAATCACCACAAACGAAATAGAAGTACAAAAAAAAAAAAAAAAAAAAAAAAAAGACAACTGGTGGACAACAAAATTAGTATGTTGAAATTATTCATAGTGCTATACTTGGATGAGTTTTTCTACCAACACTGCACACTGTGAGATACCACAACAGACCAGCGATGACACTAATGGAGAGATGGACAGTAGTGTTCAGATGTACAGTCCATCCCATATGAATGTAAATGACTCATGCAAAATGGTAACCAAGAACAGACGAGCCTTTAAAGAACGAGCTCCTATGAGAAGGCTTTGTGGGCAGTAACTGGATGTCACAACAACCAGGACATGCTCAGGACGGCGAGGAGCTTCGACCCTACCTGTGAGGGCTCCAGCACAGCCATGGAGTGGGGCACAGCAGCAAACGCCTTATATGCCTGCTTGACATTGATGGGAAATTCGTTGAAAGTATCTGGGGATGGGGCCCGAGGCTGCACGGAGGGTTCAAATGCCAAGGAGTGGAGAATAGAAGAGGTCAGAGGACCGAGCAGAACAAGACGGGACAGAGAGAGAGAGAGAGAGAGAGAGAGAGAGAGAGAGACAAGCAATAAGGTGCAGCTAAAAAGCATGTTATGTGGCTGCAGAGATGGAAGAAAACTGAGAAAACAAGAGAGGACTGTGGAAAAAGCTGACTGTATAATAGATGGAGCAGTACTTAAATGTATAGACACTCAGAGCAGATATGTATTCAATACAGCACAAATAGGTATGTTTTTACAATATGGTTGTAAAAATGGTTGAGAAATTCCTTTTGGTTCATTAGTCCTCGCCTTTACTCAGATGTGAGCGATTCAAATGATGTGTCAAGTTTTATGATTTAAATAACATCGTATCGCTTCGAAAATTACCCATATGACATGACATCTGACAGGTGGCAACAGGTGTGTCTTTTAGTTTAATCGGATACATGAGGACAGGTGGCGGAGAAATGGTGTACGGTGTCGCTGGAATGTGGTTTAGACTTTTGTGAGGAATCTTACAGTGGTCTGGGAGTTGACGGGGGAAGGGCCATGCTGGAAAGGGTTGGGACTACTGTGTCCATCCTGACCGACTGGAGAGGCAGGAGGCCGCACCCGTGAGATGGGCTGGATGGCACCAGGCTTGGTCTAGAATAAGAGAAAAATACATGTATGTTAAGTTACATCACCATCATGATACCTCTTAGGCTGAAGTACACCATACAGTATACTGTACTTCTGATTTATGATCACTAATGTCGCTAGAATAGTTTTGGCTTCTTTGGACACTCACAGCTGAACTGTCCTTGGGAGTCACATTGGAGGATGAATGAATGGTTGCCTGGAATGAAGCAAAAATGATGCATGGTATGAAACACAATCCTGAGCAGGATCTACTTTCTGAGGACAAGCCAAGCTTAAACCTAAGCACCAATCCAGCATTACGCAGGCACCATCTAGATTCAATGTCAAGAGCAGTGACCGTTAGCAGAGCCCATCAGAAATCAAAGTACCAAAGATTACAGTAGATGTATTTATTTATTTATTTATTTATTGCTGTGTTCGTGTTCTACAGTCCTGGGTCTGCGTCACAAGCAAAAGTGCACTGATTTCTTGCATCACATATCATTAAAGAGCACCACAGGTAAAGGTTGTTAAGCCTCATACAACTGTAAGAGATCTCGCATTATCCACAGAACAACAATGCAGGCTTGTCAATAACACCAAGGCAAATTTGTGAGCCATTTAAGCTTCATTAAACATGATGAGAAATAGCAAAGGAAGCCATGAGTAGCAGCTCGTTCTCAGACAGCCCACTTACAAATCGGGTCTCCCTGCCTTGTGCGACAGGGGTTGAGGATGAGGACTGGCGAAATGATGGCTAGGAAAGGAGGCGTCAATGAATGCACGAGTTAAGCATTTATAATGATTTATGTCTTCATCATATGTAAATGCTAGAATGGATTATACCTATTCTATTACACTTCTAATTATTTACTATTAATTATCCTTTATGGAAAGGAACATGAATGATTCAGTGATGAGATGATTATGAGAAAAGTGTTCTGAGCATTTATGGACTCACCAGTTGAGAACCTGGGGAATAAAGCGGCTCCCGGACAGGACTATCAATTCTTGGGAGCTCAGCTGATGGACCCTGCTGGAACATATTGAATAGTAGCACGAAGTGAGCCAACATACAGTTAAATCACTCCTGTGGGTGAACTTATTAAAGCCGTGCATACTTCAATATTGTTATTTGCTGCATTTGTTTCAACGTGTGATATGTGAAAAGGATAATCCAGTCCTATACTTTAAAACCATTACATACTTATACATTTTATATATTTTATCACATTGTTTTAAATCACAAGGTTGATCAACACCAACATTGTATTAACCCAGACTGAACTATAGATGGTTGCAACAGTTTTTTTTCCCCCCACAAACAAGTTTAAGAATACATAAATGTACTCACAATAAGCATTTGCAAAACTAAACAGGAAATGTATAGTTTGTGCCTGCAACGTCCTTTTTAAAATCTGTGCATGCCCTCTCGCCCATTTTTTTTTTTACCAATACCTGCTGATCTCACACTACACGCACTTCCAATCCCTTGATGTGATCATTCAATCATGAGTGGCTTCAGTGTTTGCCTTTGCACCCCTAAAACATGTCCTTTAGGTTCACCAAGCATGCTACTATTTTAAATTAATCTTGGTTGATTTATTTATTCACTTATTTTTTTTCAAAAATTGTATGATTCATAATTCTACAATGCACAAGCTCATCTGAACAAGCATTCCAAGGGAAAAAAAAAAAAGGCAACAGGCCATGCTGTTTAAAAAAAGCACTCAACCACAAAACACACTGCCCAAAGGCTTGCCTTATTATACAACCAGGTCTGAAGGTTCCCCTGCCTGCCATAGCCTGTGGGCAGCCCTGAAAGGATGCGCTCCTCGAGGGGCCGGCCCTTGTTCTTACGATTAGCTACCAGGAAGGGATTTTCTTTGAAACAGATAGGCTGAGAGTCCACAAGACACTCCTCTTCCTGTGTTTCCTGTGCGACTGTGGGTGCTGGACTGGGGTCCTGCGGCATAGCTGCAGATTGTCTGGGTGCTTCTGAGGCCGCAATTGGGCACAGTGAGGATGAGGGAAGGTCAGGGGTATCTACATGGTACAGGGTTGCGTGAGCTGTCTCAAAGCACAGGGCTTCTATAGTGCCAGATGGCCTGGCCTGAAGAGTAGTCTCCATGGGATGAGATTCAGTAAAGGAAGAAGATAGCTGAAGATTGAGAGAGAGAGAGAGAGAAATAAAAGTGGGGTGTAAAATTGAAAATAATACATGTGCAAAAAAAAAAAAAAAAAAAAAAAACACCAGACAAAAAATAAATAAATAGAACAAAAATTTAAATAAAAACATGATAATGTTTTAATATTCTAACAGACCTACAGGTTTTCCCATATTGGAGAGATATCTCACAGTTTACAGCTAACAAATTCCACACAACATGTCTCACTATTGGTAAATATCTGCATCAACGTGATAACATGCAAGGCCTAACGTTGATGGATAATTTGCATCAACATTCATTATGTCTGTGCTTAAAGATCTCTCAGCTGTACAATGCCTATGACTGCTATATTTAAGACGTCCAAATTCAGCCCTGGTAATACCACCATACTGAAAATAGTCACCTTGATAACAGTGGTGCTGTAAGGAATGGGGGTTGGTACTCTGTGGTAAGAGGAACAAGGTCAGTGGAGAGGAATGCAACCCAAAGACCTTTGACTAAAGACAGCTGCACAATATGTCAAACTCCATGGCTGCATTATGGCCATGGATGTATTCATGCATCAATACAACACAGAAAAAAGGTCACTTTTAGAGTCACTAAAATGCTAATGCATTCTGTCAAAAAGTATTCATTGAAAATACCCAATACAACCATCATGATGAGCGGCAAGTGGCAGAGTACATTTCTTGTTACAACCCCAATGCACATAGTTTAATATGTAGTCTATATACAGTATAATAACCAAGAAAAATCCTTAAACTCAGTGAAGTAAAGACTGTGCAAAGCCTGATAAAAATGTATTTAGAGGACTCTCAAGTTCATCCAAGCTAACTGCCTCTTTCCTTCTTCTTCAACTATCTCCTTCTCCTTTAATAGCTTTGCCAACAGCTGCATGCCCAAAGTAGGCTAAATGCTTAAAAACGCAAATATGATCTATGTGCAAAGTGAAAAACACATTTTATACTGCTAGAAAATCACATAAGAAACCAGATTACCTTTATAGTAGGTTCTTTATAATGTAATAAGTAAATATAATGCCATGTGCAAAAAGGGTAAGCAAGAATAACAACCTTTAAAGAACAAACTGTACTAACTATATTAAAATCTAAGAATCCATAGATCACAAATCCACATAGCCTCCTACAAACAAAATGTAAGACAGGGGTATGTTAAGGTCACATTCGAAATAAACAACTCGTACACAATACCCCATTCAAAAGAAAAACTACCATTACAAAAAAGAAAAAAAAACCGAAAAAAAACAGTAGACCAAAAAAAAAGGGAACGAAAGACAGACAAAAGTAAAATGTAGACCACAAATGAAGAATGAAGGAATAATAATAAAAAAAAGGATTTGAAAGAACTAAGACAGAAACTCACTTTAAAGAGAAGTACAGGTTCACAGATTTCTGGTTTGCTCTTCCTCCGCTAATAGAAACGGCTGAGAGGAGTGATTAAGTTCTATCATGGGAACCTTCCTCCTCTGTGGCCCACCCACCCATGACCGGCATGTTCAACCAGTCAGTCACATAATTTTTTTAAATAACTTCTGAGCACTTGTCAGCTGTCCTCTCAATACTCTGTAAAGTTTACTCCTGAGAATGAGGAACTCCTTCACAACAGTTACCAAAAAGCACAACTGATACCAACCAAACCTCATATCTGATAATCCTTAATTTGGACTAAACTCCGAAAATTGAAGCTTAAATTCAACCAAAAATATTTCTGCATATCTATTACTAGTTGACTATTACCAACAAAGAACATTTGGTCATTTGAGATGTTCATTAATACTTAAGGGATTAAACAACCAGATTTAGAATCTGATCCGTAAAAGCTTTGGTGAATAATAATGAGTAGAGTAATACATTTAAAGCCTGAGTCTGGCTAAGAAATGTCTCTTTAAACTGCATAAACCAGAATGTATACAACTCCATATTTCTTTCTACATTGTAAAGCAATGCTGAAGGCGTCCAAAATATGAAGTAATCTCCTTTGAACAGTTGATATTGAGATGTCTCTCAATGGTAGATGGTAACTCTAAATGAATTTATCCTCTGCAGCAAAGGTAATTTTTGTTCTTGCTTTCCTGGGAGGGTCTTCATGAGAGCCAGTTTCATTATGGTGCTTGATGGGTTTTGCAAATGCACTTGACAAGACTGTTTCTGTAAGAATTAGTCCAGAAAGGCTGACCTCTCTATATCCTAAAATAACTGTGTATTGTGTATGTTGTGAAAGTGTGTAAATGTATATAAACAAATAAAGACATAACTGATCTGTGCAATTGCTATATTTAGGTGTTTAGGACAGTAGAAGCTCTGGGTTACTGATCAAAAAGTCAGGGGTTCAAGGCCCAGCACTGCCAAGCTGACACTATTGTGTCCTTGAGCAAAAGCCCCAACTACTCCGGGGGCATCGTATCACGACTGACCTTACAACTCTGACCCGCCATAAGCAAGGATACACAAAGAAAAGACTTGTGTATAATGTATAAGACAAATGAAGGCTGCGTGTTCTGCTTCTGATATTACTAATTTCCATAGGATATTTACAAGGGAGCAACTACTATACTAGATGAAGTCACTTTTATTTATCATAATACATTTTTATTGTTTATTTATTATTGTTTCTTTACATATCCCAGCCTGAAGCTATAAACAGAATTCAGAGATTGTTAAGGACCTTAAGTTAAGAGGGCCAGTGGCAGCTTAATGGTGCAGGGCCTTGAATCCACAACCATGTTCAGGTTTGGTTTTCCTAGTACTGCTGAAAAATACATTTTATTAGAATACATTCCCATTTTTTTTTGTGCATAAGTACAAGCTGCTATTTTGAAATCACACTTCCACAGTCCTGAACCACAATACAAGTAAGAGGGTCTATTACATTCGTATGCAACAGTTTGATCATGTGATTTTTGAAAACAAGTTTTTTTTTTCCCCTCCCCTCTCGTCTTTCTCATTAGGGGACAATCTGAGCATTATGATTTATACACATTTCTATAATTTTCCTTTGATTTTGTAAAGCAGCTTTAAATCAACGTTCATTGTTAAAAGCGATATATAAATAAAACTAAATTGAACTGAAAATTGATCGGGGAAACGGTGCTGTATGGAAACTGCGACGGTCTCGGACTCACCCGATTGACTCTCTGGAGGCTGGTTGTGGGAAGAGCTGCCAGTGTTTTGTAGTCAAGTTTCAGAGGTCCAGTGCTCATGCTCTGCAGAAAAAAAGACAAATAAAACAATATTATCGTATACAAGTTTGTAAGCGCTTACAAAAAAATGGTTCACGATGACACATGAACAGAAACTAAAGTTTAGCATTTCATAAGGAATAAGACGATGTGCAGCAGCAAGCCAACTCCAGAACAAAGTGTTGCCCAAAAAATCTCCACGGCTATCCCAAAGCAGCAGGGGCATGAAAGCCTCACCTCAGTCTCTTCCTCGAGCAGACGAGTAGCCGCTTCACGTTCCAAGCGCATACGCTCCTTCAGCGGAAAAGGAGGGAGGGGAAAGGAAGACGGGTAGGGGGTAACCAGTCACACATGCATGAGATTGGAGACCAAAAAGTAATGGCCGATGGAAGGGGACACACACACACACACACACACACACATTTAAACAATGGGGAAAGAAATGATGTGGGGTGTGGATGGATGAATATTGCAATGAGGAAAATAGAGATATTAATAAAAATGAATGAATGAAAGGGTGAGAGTGAGAACGACACCCAAGTCCAATCAGGAAAAAAAAAAAGGGGCGGGGGGGGAGAGGGGATAAAAGAGATAATGAAAGGACAGAACCCATACACATTAGCACAAGTCACAAAGGAAAGCGTATGCTGTCAGGAATTTGGAAAAAGCTACTGCTGTTGTCCTCAACCCATGTCGTCTATGACAAACCTAGGACAAACCCTGCGTTTGTGAGTTCACTCACCACTTTCTCCATCTCCTCCCGCTCCCACTGAGACGTCTCTCTCACCATCTCAACCTCCTTTGGAAGAAAATGGCAACATGGTTCCTTTTTTTTTTTTTTTTTCCCTAACTCTGACTCGAACCCTAAGAAACGTTCTACTGACTTGATGTACAAACAGCTCACCTTCTGCATGATGTCCATCTCCTCTGGGCTTAGATCTCGGTCTATGGAGGAGATGCTCTCCATGCTGTTCTTTCGAACGATTCCAGCAGCGAACGGGTTTGCGATGATACCCGGAGATGCCTGGGCAAACGACAGAGAGAGAGAGAGAGAGAGAGAGAGAGAGAGAGAGAGAGAGAGAAACACGTCTGAGCATCTGGTGTCTCATGCTTTTGTGTGTGTGTGTGTGTGTGTGTGTGTGTGTGTGTGTGTGTGTGTGTGTGTGTGTGTGTGTGTGTGTGTTGCGAGGGTTTCGGATGATCATTTACCTCCATGCCTGCGACGTTTCTGGGGTCGAAGCCATCACACACCAGCATGACCAGGGTATCTCCTGTGCCACGCAAGACTCTTACTGCCTCCGTATGAGTCATACCAAGGAGACTGTGATTGCCCACCTCCAGGATTCTCATACCCAATTTCAGGCGGCCATCTCGTGCTGCGGCACCGCAAGAGCTCACCTAAACACAACACAGATATACGTTACATTCGGACACATCGGTCTAAGTAAGCGTGATGGCACAAACCGAAGATTGTTTTTTACCTTGGAGATGAAGATGCCTTCATCTGTTGGATCGAAGGGGTTGCCTGCGTGTCCTCTGGCTCCTCCTCGGATGCTGATGCCCAGCTTCTCTCCAGGCTGCTTGCAAATCATAATTTCCTACACACATTGAGGACAAGATATTAATTTCCAACCTGAACATTTTTTCCCCAAACATGACCACTGTGTCTGAGCATGTCCACCTGTTGCTGTATCTACTCTGACGCAAGTATGTGTACACACCTGCATGCCAGGGGGCGAGGGGTCTCTGCGTACTAGCATGCGGATCTCTTTGTTGTTGGAGAGCAAGGCTTTGACAGCCTCCTGGTGGGTGGCGTGTCGCAGGTCGATGGAGTTTACCTCTAGGATGCGGTCACCTACACGTAAACCGCTCTGACAAGCCAAGCCATGAGGGATCACCTAATCACAAGAATACGACAGTTAAAACAAAAACAAAAAAAATGCAAACAAGCATTATCTTATCTTCTTCTGGTGAAAAAGCTTGGCGAGAGTTACCTTTGAAATGAACACTCCAGGTTCACTGATGCCGAATGGGTGGCTCGCGTGGTCACTGCCGCCCACGATGCTTAGGCCCAGAGGACCACCTGTTTTAACCAGCATAACTTCCTGTGTTTGGACAAGATATGATGTGAGGGAATGTAATATAGTATTAAAACATTTAACACACTGAATGCTTTTCTCTATTCGATGTTACAAATTGATTTTTTTTTTTTTAACTACTGAATGAAACACTTCAAAGACGCATCGCTTCACTCTAATCAAATGGCAAAATTTGATGCAATTAATGCTTTTAAAATGATTTCATACAACTGTATATCACAACACATTCACAAACACGTGTTCGTACCGTGCACCATTTTCTTTGGGATGCATTTATGTAGTAAGTTCCAAGGAAAAAACAGGTGATAGTAATAAGCAAAGTGGCTTTATGCAATATTTTATAACCCTAAAACAGCCATCAATCCTCACCATAAAAAAATAATAATAATAATTTCTAAACCGTGCTATTTCTCGGAC
The DNA here is from genome assembly GCA_030014305.1 of Clarias laeviceps. Lineage (NCBI taxonomy): Eukaryota > Metazoa > Chordata > Actinopteri > Siluriformes > Clariidae > Clarias > Clarias laeviceps. The sequence goes on from JAQMYJ010000001.1 coordinate 24,996,283, forward strand.
ATATAAACACCTTCATGTTCTGTCATCTAAAAGTACATTTTGCTTTCTAAAGTTCACCTCTATGGGGTACTCGTCCTCCATAGGACAGCTGAGATGGTTCCCCAGGCGTTCATCTCCGGTCTCGTCTTGCTCTGGTGAATCTGAGGGCTCCGGAGGTGGTGGCGAGTGGGAGCGCGCTCGACCCGAGGAGCCGCCCGTGCTCGCTTGTTCCCGCTCCACTAGCAGTGAGATGGTGGGGGAAGTGCCGGTAAGCAGCGCTACTGCTTGGTCATGTCTGGCTTCTGTCATGTCTACACCATTGATCTAAAGTGACAGTCACACACCACAGGAGGTGAACGGAGAATAAAGGCAGTCTTGAAAGTCCAGCAGTACTGGACTAGATGGAGGCAGCAGGTCATGGTAAGGAGCTAATCATCATCATCATCATCATCATCATATCTTACTGTCTAACAGATGCAAGTTCTGTTAGACAATACATTCACACATACATTTTGGCAGATGTTAGTTTAAAGTAATATGTTACAGGGCTTACGAAGTTCATGTAAAAAGAGCCAATTAAGCACGCTCAAGTTAAGCAGAAAATGAGGGATCCTTCAAGCATTCTCTTATTTATGGTATAATTTTAAAGATTTTTTTCTTTCAGTAATAAGCATGCATGCGGCCCAAGGCAGGAGTTTGTTTAGGAAAGAGGTTGGCCTGAATAAGGGTGGGGGGTGGGGGAAGGGTGAAAACCAAAGAAAAGGTCCAGCCACCAGAAGCGATAGAAGAAGAGCGAGAAAAGGGAAACTTCTCAAACTTCTCAAAACCTGGCTGAAAAATAACTATGCTCATTCACGCCTCTTTCACACGGCTATTTAATAAGCCGGCATAACTACCTAATTAATACCTGCAAGTCTTAGACTATTAAAACCTTTAGTTTTGCCTTTACCGATTTTAAGCACAAGAGTACAACTCTTCAAATGATGCCTTAAACTGGCAAAGGCAACAAAAAAATCTAATCATAATACAAACAACACTCATTGCACGTCCTGGCATTTTCACTACTCCTGACATAGTCCTGACTCCTTCGGTTTTGCTTTAACATCAGTGACAGAGACCAGCGCTGACCATTCAGTATCGGCGCTTACCATCGGTGCTGCTACGGTAACCAAGCAACCGCTTACCCGTTGACCCACGGACCCCAGCCCAACCCGCCGTCACCACAGTGACCGCCACCAGGCAAGCAAAGAGCGTTAGTGTCCATGCGAGGACCGTGAAAGAAGTGCAAGGGGTCAAGGAGAGATCAAGAGCAGGTGAAATCTGAAATCCATTCACATAGAAATGAATGCAGAATAGTTTGGGGGTCGGAGGTTTGCACACAACTACACACTTACAACACAACCATTTGTCGTCTTCAGCAAAAACAAGAAGGGGGGGGGAGGCAGAAGTTTGAGAGCATGCAGAAACTGAAATAGACTATCAGCAGACCAGACTAAATCTTACATATGGTTTTTCCTTTATATCACTTTACTTCTGAAACGATCACACACACACACACACACACACACACACACACCCACACACACCCACACACACACACACACACACACGGAGAGAGAGCACTTCACTCACTGATATGACTCTGTCTCCCACGTGAAGGATGTTGTCTCTGTGTGCTGCACCTCCTTCAGCAATGCGAGAGATGAAGATTCCCTAAAATGAAGGAAGATCAGTGAGATCCCATACAGGTATTACAACAAGACCACACAGTTTTACACACAGCTGCACTTTTTATTCTTATTTTTTATCATCCAACACCACATGTCTATTAAGTTTGAATGTACAGTCGTGGCCAAAAGTTTTGAGAATTACATAAATATTGGAAATTGGAAAAGTTGCTGCTTAAGTTTTTACAATAGCAATTTGCATATACTCCAGAATGTTATGAAGAGTGATCAGATGAATTGCATAGTCCTTCTTTGCCATGAAAA
>JAQMYJ010000001.1:24998352-25014239 GCA_030014305.1 Clarias laeviceps
AACAAAGATCTAAAAGCAGTTTAGCAGCAAACTTTGTGAAAACTAATATTTGTGTCATTCTCAAAACTTTTGGCCACAACTGTACATCGGTGAATGAAGAGCGCATATATCGGTTATAACTGCATCCGGATGTTTCACCCTGTTCATCATTTGGTCTGTTTTAGCCGCAGTCCTCATCACGATCAAAACTGTTACTACAGAAGTATGAGTGACACCAACAACATGGTAAATTATACTTTTTCGCAAATATTACTTTTTGATGATAACTGCCAAATGATTATAAGGAAGAACCAAAGACAATTTTACCATACAAAGTACACTATTGCTCAAAGGTTTGGGATCACTTTCTAACTTCCTGATTTTTATTTTTTCTACATTGTAAAGCAATGCTGAAGGCATCCACAAAATGCAATAATCTCATTTAGACAGTTGATCTTGAGATGTGTCTAATGCTCTTGTGAAGCCTTCTGAGGCTGGTAACTCTAAATGAAGATCTTCCCAGGAAAGCAAGACCAAAACTCACCTCTGCGGCAGAGGAGACCTTCATGAGAGCTGACTGTTGTTGTTGTTACATACAGTAATTACCCAATTCCTACGTGTTATTTCATAGTTCTGAAATCCCCAGTATTGTTGAGGAATGTAGAAAATAAATGACATACAAAAACATACAAAATTTGCCAAATCTTTGAGCGATAGTGTATACACACACTGGTCATCCACTTTATTAGTAACACCTTCATATTCATTCAGTTCTGTAATTAACCAATTATGTGAGTGACAGCAGTTCAAAAAAAAAAAGCTTCAGTGAATATTTGCAGTTTGAAACATCTCTGAGACTTTGCTCATGGGGTGGTTGTTGGTACCAGACTGTTGTGTGTGAAAATCTCACACACACATACACACAAGCCAGTCCATCTGGTGCAAACAACTACACCACATACAAAGTAACAGACATCGGACCTTTTCCCTGTTTGAATATTACCCTGAAGGTCTCGACTGTGCACAGTGCTGCTGTCTGACCAGATAAATGTGATAGTGTACTGGTGTTGCTAATGCATACGTTTCATAGATTCCTACATTACCCATAATGCTATTAAACACAAGAAGAGCTATTAAGTACTTTAAATTCTAACCGCTGGATGAACTAGTTTACTGTAAAACAATTATAATTAGAAGTTTTTAAGTATCAGAGATACACATCATAATGGAAACCTATATTAGTAATCATTATTACAAAAGGGTTATATAAAAAAGGAGCAACACACAATTTTTTTTTTTAAGTCATAACCATGCGTCAGATCCCCTAGTTATAATGATTGTAACACAAGCACAAAGCAGCACTTACATTTACTCAGCAAAGCTGAGCGCCCACGCAATTGCTGTCTCCTTCAACAGCCCCTCAAACCTTAGTGATTTATATTTATGCAAGAAGAGCAAGAGGGCAGTAACACACGTGGGTCTTGTGTGATGAGCCCAAAATACCCTTCTCGTCTACCCTGCCTTAAACACCAGCTCGTGCTCAGATGTCAAGGCTTGCTATTCATATCTCTGTTGCCTTGGTGGCACCACAAACCACTAAACTGGAAAATGTTGCAGAGGAAGTGCAGGAATAGCTGGAGCAAAGCTTTTACAGGCACAATATGATGTGAACAGACATATACCTGTGCAATTTACTTGTTAACATCACTATGAAATATTGCTCACTCGGGAGAGCAGTTTCAGTAAAATGAACTAACAAATTAACTGAAATTAACGTTTGCTAACGTAAAATTGCTAACGTAAAGAGAGAAATGCATTTCATGTGTGTTATATAAAATTGTATCTGGATCGAACTAGCTGAATCCTTTCCAATCGCTTTTATTTCGCCTTCATTAATGAGAAATTTCATCACAATTCCTAGTTTGACTTGTACACAATTTACTGTTATAATGCACAACAGAAAAGTTAAAAATGTATTAATTTGATTTATATTATACCAAACACACACTGAAAAGAATCCAACACCTAAAAAGAATTAGGTTCCCCTGCAGTAAATCGTGCTCATGAAAATGATACGCTTTTTGACCAGAAACATCAAAGAAAATGAGATCACAAGTTGAATGTTTCATCCGTGTCAAAATAATCATAGAGAGAACATTAAACACGTGTATGAAATACAGATGTATGCCGTTAAAAACACTGGTAATGTCCTGAGAAATGTTTATCTTCTCGTGCTATACTAAGTTTATATATTTATTTATTTTTGGTCTCAAGTAAGACAAAAAGTCAACTCTTGATTAAAGACCCTCTGAAAGCTCATTTTGGTGAGGCATGGCTCACATAAGTGAATTCTTCTTGTGCAGAGCAAAAGCTCAAAAAGTTTGAGGGTTTTTTATTTTTTTTATTCTATTCGGTGGTGGTGTCGACCAATTATTACATCCAAGGGTTCACTTACTTTTTCCACTACCATTTTGAATTAAAAAACAAGAAAGATTGCTCTGCACAAGAGGAATAGACTTGTGTGAGCAATGCCTCGCTAAGAAGAGCTTTCACATGGTCTTGGATCAAGAGGTGACTTTTTGTCTTACTTGAGAGAAAAATAAATAAATAAATAAAGTATAGCACAAGAAGATAAACATTTCTCAGAACATTAACCACCAAGCATTTACTATACATGTACTGATCCTGAATTACCACGTCTCCTGTGCGATATGGTGTGGAGCCTTTTCCCCCTGCAATGCTGAAGCCTAAGCCCTTGTCGTTCCGGATTAAGCAGGTGGCCAGGCGTTGGCAGGGGCCCGTGTTAATAGCAGTGGATCCAGGCTCCAGGTTGAATGGAAGGCCGATGGACCTCCTCTCCCGGGGGAAGTAATCATCCTCTGGTCTCAGGGGTGTAGTGGTGATTGGGTTCTCAGGCTCTACCATCCGTTCACGCAGTACAATCATGGTCACCGCCGCTCCTGAGCTCCGTAAGGCCTCCACCGCTGTGTGGTGCTCCGCTCCCTGTAGATCTACATCGTTTACCTGGGAGCACAGGAAGTAAACAGTGCAACAGCAGTTTTATATATACTGTATATACCATAGTGGCAAGAAAAAAATATGCTAACCTTTTGAAAGTAATTAATTCCAAGGAAATTTCCATTTGAAATTAGTTATTAATTCCAAGGGTTCACTTACTTTTTCCACTACCGTTTTGAATACTGAATTAGTTTGCTCAATTAAGACATGAAAGATCGGAAATTGTTTGGGTTATTACTTTAAGGACATTATATTTGTCAATACCCTTGACTTAGATGAAGATCAGATCAGATTTTATGACAAATTAATTGAAGAAAAAAAAAAAAATTCCCCTCTGGTGAGGAAAGTCTAAAATACATATTGTTATGCATAGTCTTTTTACTCAGTTGTCAGGCTATTTCTGAAAATCTTTTAATACCTCAAGTAATTTGTCTCCCACTTTGACCCCAGCTCGTGCAGCTGGACCCTCTTCTGACACTCGGGAAATAAAGATACCCTACAGAAAAACAAACAAAAATTTAACCAGCATGCAAATTATAAAATAAAACAATAAAAACAAACATTTTTAATAACAAACATACCTCATCATCTCCCTTGTAAGGAGTGGATCCTTTCCCCCCAGCTATACTGATGCCTAATCCACCAGTTTGTCTCAGGATGCTCAGGACCAGCTAAGAGTAAAGTGTAGGGGTCAGACGTTCAACAAATTCTCTTTATTTACCTCCACAAACACGGGGTTAAATCATTAAAGACTGAACACTGAACAAATTCTTCCTTGTGATTAATGTCCACTTTTTATTTAACTAAACGGTATTTAAATAGTAAGCTTTGTTTATCTAGAGGGAGCAACCGCTCAGTGAACTCTGAATCACTGTGGTAGACGATCCAAACCAAACATTCAGAATGGGTTAATTTCCTTTCCCTTTGACTCTCATGTAACCACAAAGTCAAAATGTGCATGTCAGTGAATAAAACACTGAGCATCCTAAAGTTAACCATTTGCGTTGCACTAAACAAGCGAACTTCTGAAAAAATATATTAAAAAAAAAAGACGACGCATGCTAATTTGCACATAATCCACCTTTTCACAAGGAAAGGAAGCCCTGAATGTTGGAACGGGACTTTTGCGTCTCAGATTGATCCGGTTCACGTGGACACCTCGCAGAATGCATGCAATAAGTCACAATTTCACTTGAGACATGGCGAGGACGATTAACTGAAACTAGCTAGATCAAATTACTTTAAAGGTCCTTTGATGATTTAGCCCCTTCGGATCAACATTTGTTACGAGGTTAAACAAGATGTAAAAAAAACATTAACCTGACTCAACAACAATGACATGACATCGACATATTGACTACATAACACATACAGAAACGGGCACGTGCTAAGTGGGTTAATATGTGAGAAAACAATGCTGCTTCAAAGCATCAAGCACGTTAGTTGATCATAAAAAATATTTAAAAATAAAAAACAAAATCAAACACGACAGATGCTAGTAAGCAAATCATGCAAAATAGACGTGAAGACTACACTTGAACGACATAGAGGTCTACAAGAAAGGAGAATAAAGGAATGAAAAGTGCTTGTAATGAAGTGAGCGTGACGTTCTGGGCCAGTGAAACTTTTACATTTAATTTTAACAAGGTCCAACAGACGTACTAACACAATGTTCCTCTCACTATGTGACAAATACAGGGAAAATATGCACTGAGCAGCCATAACATTAAATCTAACCTAACCTACACAGGACTACAGATGGATAATGCAGTATTCGACATAACATGGGTTTTGAGGAAGTGGGGATGTGAGAGTTTGAAATTACATAATTTTTGACCTGCGCGAGTTCAAGCAACAAAGTTGGGAGGGAGAAAACAATTCCCTCCATGTTTTTTTTTATTTTTTTTTATTAGTTACAACATAGCCATCTAACTGTGATGAATGATGCACATTTTTGTCCTAAAAACAACATGCTGCATATTATAATAAATAAAAAGAATTAAGCTTATTTATTTTCATACTGTACGTTAGTAACCTGATTGAGCGGGAACTTGAGGAGAATGCCGGCAGACCTATGAAACGAGTCAGCTCTTATGCTGATGGTGAAATATTCAGTAATACAACACTCCGGCAAGACATAGACAAGAGACTATTGAGCACTTACAATACTGAGGCTGCACTTTGAATAGTTTCTAAAAAAGTCTGTGTTGAGGGTTTCAGTGGCAATTATTTTTTTAGTTAAGAGTTCCAATGTTAGCAGCCATTATTGTGACGCCTGACAATTTACACATTTGCTGAGAGTAATATTCCTATTTTTTAGGATATTTATGGTTGTTTACAGGTTTGCCAACATAAAAAAAAAAAAATAGCAATGCGAATTAAATCGTGTTGACGTTGGAAGTTGGAAAGACAAAGGAGCAAAAACACACAGGCTGTGGCCTCTCAGGACTCAAGAAGTAGGGTCCCCTGGAATTCAGTCCCAACTATCTTTAAATCTTTAGCCTTAGCCCAGAAGTGTAACATCAAGAACAGAATAATTAAATCAGGCCAATCCACCATTCAGACTTTTTTCCTTTACACTAGACTTACTAATTAGAAAAATCTCTAGTCTCACTAAAAGTTATAGCATGGATATAAACTTTGTCGACATGTCTATAAAAATCTTCACCACTTTTACAAGGTCACAGCAATTGTGCAGACCTCAGACACATCTGAGGAAGGAAAGCTTTAGTCAGGGAGGTGACCAAGAACCCTAAACATCACTGACAGAATTCTAGAGGTCCTGTGTGGAGATGGGAGAACCTACCAGGAGAAAAACTCTCAGCAGCACTCTATCATATACCAGGTGTTTACTGAATCCTCAGTTAAAGGCACACAACAATTTGTAGGCAAAAGGCATCTAAAAGTCCCTCAGGGTGCAAAGTAGAAAGCAAACCTAACAGAAGTTTACCAAAAACACTCTGGATCCTGATTATAAATGAAGGGACTGGCGGAGTATGCAACTTTTTTTTTTTAATCACACTTTCAGCAAGGTTTTTATTTTTTTAGACCAGACCAAAACATACTTGGTTTAGTTTTTCAAAATATACTCAGTGATTTAAACAACTATAATGATTATAATTTGAACTAAAGCTATTACTGATGTAATGTCGTGCGAAGGAAAATGAGAAACTATACACTGACGACATCCTTAAAGCATAAATATTTATGAGGCATCTAGATAGAGAAAGCAGTTTTGTGAAATCTGTTCTAAAACTCAAAAAAAAAAAAAAAAAATTTTTAGCTTATACATGCTGATTAGATTAAACATTCAGTCATCGTCAGATTCAATAGCCAGCTGTTCGTTGCCAGGTCAGGCTGTACACCGCATTGCTAGCAGGAAGAGACAAACAATCTCACTCGGGGACTTTATAAACCCCTGATTTCAGAGTTTATGGCTTTATTGAGCCATTTTATATTGAAGTAGGTAACAATTTTTCCAGCCATGCCAGCTTCTACAGCTATATTCATGGCGAGAGTCAGTTTGTGTTATTAAAACTAGATAAGATTTTTAAGATTCTTTTTTTCTAAGGACCTTAAAACTAAATTTGAATTTACTTGTTTAAAAACGTTTTCAAAAGTGTCAAACAGAATAAAACAAGATCCTTACATTCAAATAAAATATTTTGATGGACAGAAGGATTCTACACGATGAACACTGTACTGATAGTAAGAATGTGTGTCCAACACAAGTATTTTAATTCTTTTAATTACTTAAAGCCAAACGGTCTTTTATTGCTTTTGTCACAGGTTTGAGAGAGGACGTTTAGATGAGGATGGAACCAGGATTTTTTTTCTCTCTTTTTGTGTAAAACATCTGATTGTTTACAGAAATATACCTTTTAAACCGCCTAATCAATAAAGTGTCATACACAGTTGGGAGACCACTGAGGTTCTGCAAACGGCAATGGAAATAATTCCTCAAAATAATTAAATCATCGCCACTCTGTTCCAACGATGACCCTGAAAGTTTGTGCAAATGTGGTTTATAAGAACAACAACAAAAAAATTTGGCCTGTAGAATATAAATGAAGAGAAAACGATGAGTGTGCTGTAACCATAACGGGGTCTGAATACCTTTGAATGTATGAAACATGTTCTTACAAGGCTACTGCACTGTTCTGCTATTTAATTTTTTATTTTATTTTTTTACACTCAAGTAATTGAAACATTGCGTCTGTCAAGCTAACATGCCTGTAGAACGGTGCTAAAGATGATGTCGATATTACAGTGCCTTGGCAGTACTTGTTTCTAGGCCACAGAGTCGGACGGATGAGTGAGAGACGGAAGGAAAAGAAGTGAAACACACAAGGAAACATGCAAGTCACAGGTATCATGGAACCCTGGTTTAAAAAGTTAATGAAAGACTAAATCTACAATAGAAAAAAAACTTTATTACATAGACAAGATTAGGCATTTGAGATGACACTTAATGCTAATTGCAGTCTTTCAAACAGGGTTCCATCATATTTGTGGCTTATGTGTTGAGTGATGATTAGCAATTTCCTAGTCATTGGCCTCAATTATCCAGTGGTCTGTTTCTTCCCCTCCAGTGAGAGTGAGCAAGGGAGAAAATAAGGAAAAGAAAGGGAGCGGGGGAGGGAGAGAGAGAGAGAGAGAGAGAGAGAGAGAGAGAGATAGAGGGACACAGCTGGATGGAGAGAGTAGGTACAGACCTCTTCCTCCTCAATTCGAGCAGGCTCAATCAGCAGATTATTGACTTGATCAAATGACACCCCCTGTTAGGATAGGAACCAGCAAGAGGGCATGCGGATTAGTGAGGCCAAAATAAAACCGAAAAATTTTTTTTTTTTTCATCAGCACTCGCTTCCTCCGGGACAACCCAAATCAAAAGAATGAAAAAGAAAAGTAACACTTCACCCAGACACATATAATCACACTTTACACGTGGACTTTGGAGCACCCCTCAAAAACACACACACACACACACGCACAAAAAGTAGAGCAGCAACAGTTTTTGTGTCAAATTAGTCTGATTGGACTGGGCGATTTCTCTAGATTATCGAAAATTGAGATTACATCACAAAAGAGCTTTTCTAAGAGCTTCACAGGTGATTAAATGAAAAACATTTTATATTTCCTCCTTCGATCCAATCAATTTCTACAGCTGTAATGAAGCAGTGAAGAATAAAAAATATAGCATTTAATATATCATGGCTATGCATCATGAACTTGTATATTTTTGTACTATTTTTATACAGATTCATGCAGTCACACTGATTTTAGATCAAACTGCTGATCTTGCTTTCTAAAGCATAAAAATCAATGAACGTCTTCTGTTTGAAATTGAACAGCTATTAATAAGTTCGAGCTAAATTAATTACTAATAATTTCAAACTAAATGAAGTTTAAATTCAAGCTTGATCACAGTTCATTAGGTAACAGCAGTCAGGGACGTCTGTACTGCGGTCTTTGAATTCTCACATTTTAAGGTCAAACACAAAGCAGGGAAGAAAATATACACATTAATTTGGCATCAACACAGTAACACACAATGTCCCACACACCAAAAAAAACAAATCACACCATCAACAAATAAGCACAGACATCTCACATACCCACACACACACTTTCTGGGTCCCTGATCCCATTAGATAGAGGAAATGTCGATACTGTGATGCTCTGTTCATAGGGAAGATTTTTTCCGAGACATTAACTTTTCAACGAAATTGATTTCAAAATAAAGATGTAGAAAAATGCTGACAGAACAGCAAGAATTATCTTTGTATTTTGTGTTTTTCTAAAATACTTTAAGCAACTTTAAGTGTTATTGCTGATTCATTTAGTATGAATTAAAAAGCAACATTTATTTACATTTTTAGGCATTTGGCTTATCCAAAAAACACGACTTACAAAAGTGATTTATAGTTTCTGATAATATAGTTGGATCCTTATGCTGGTTAATAGGTTACTAACTACTGTAAGTACCATCAGTCAAACACTGACTGAAACGGACAGGTCTTTAGTCGTCGTTTAAAGATGCCAGAACAAAAAAAAAAATCTGGATGCAGGTCTTCCTTGATCCCTAAAAGATAGTGGGACTGCTCGAGCAGTGCTGAAGGATCGGAGGGAACATGGTACAGTGCGGGTTGTGATTAGAGCTGAGAGGTAACTGGGTGCTGCCCGTTCTGAGGGATCTCTAGCCTAACTTTTCATTCAGTTATTATTACGTTTTTCTCTTTTTTTTTTTATTTTATATAAATGTTAGTAAATTTAAAAAAAGCAACAAAATGCTAAAATGCTTGGTCTTCTGTTCATTGAACATTAACATTACAGATACACCAAACATACAGTATGCTGCCTTTTTCAAAGCAAATTTGTTAAGACATCGGTCTACTGGGGATGCAGTTTTCTTAACTGATGGTTGAACAGAGTATTGAACAACCATTTATCGATTAATCATTAATAATTGTTAATAAAAAAAAAAATAATAATAAAAAAAAAAAAAAAAACATACATTTTACGAATTAACAGAAGCATGATCAACTGAGAAATTTTATGCAAAACATTACCGGTTAAAAAAAATAATGTAATCAGTTATTCTATCGATTAATGATTAGAGATTAGATCAGTTAGATTAATTAGATTAAACCCCTACAGGTAACTAGGGATGGGAAAACACAAATTGGTCCATGTCTTGAAGGTATACAAGGGATTTAATCCCCTGCTAATGCCGTAGGGCGAAAATGTATGACGACAGTAATGATCAACAGGTAACAGCATCTAGATTTCCTATATCTCTGATAATACTATGCATAAATAAACACATAGGATTTTAATTTGTGTCAAATAAACGTAACTCTAAGTGTAGTCAGTGCCTGCTTGCAACGCATTGAACTCCCAGCTTTTGTTAATAATAAAAGTGAGAAGTGATTTACACCAAAACCAAATGCATGTTAGCTAATATTAGCAACTGAATTAAGACAGGATCAGGGGCCCAGGAAGCGTTTCACACAGCTATGAAGGGAGAAAAACTGCTCAGTTAAGCATCATGGATTCATTCAAATGCGTTATTTGAAAATGTAATTGGATGTTATCAGTAAATTTTTATGAAATGAACTGCCTTTCACCCAAAACACTTGTGAAAAAGCCATGTGATTTCCTGAAAAGGAGTGTGTAGGGTGGGGGGAGATGGCAAATTATGATGAGGAGCAGCAGAGCATGGGGGGGGCGGGGGTGGGAGGGGGTGGAGGCAGTGCTCGAAAGGGGCGTGGCAAAGTGTTTGAAGGTGAAGCATGTGTGGAACTAAGAGGAAGGGCAAAAGAAAGGGGTGTTGTGTGACTCGAGATCCCTTATCTGTCAGCCTAACAAGTCCTGTTAATCCAAGGACTACAGAGTGAAAGTTTGTAATATAAAGATAATTCTTTATATTAATAATGCATTTACACATTTTTCACGTAACGCACTCTAAAGCATTTTCTTGCCGCGGATACACAAATCTTACATACATCCGTCCTAAGAGTCAAGTTGTAATTGAAGGTTGGCTCTTTTATTTAAAAAAAAATAAAAAATAAATAAAATATTCTATAACAAATGTGTTCTATGCTGCATCGAAGGAGTGAAGTATGTTATGAGACGTGACCTTTCTTGTCTTTACCGAACCTCTACCTCGGACCTCGACTGCATGCTCAGAGAAACACTCTCCGTCTGTTCTGTCGGTCCTGAGTCGGAGTAAACTTACCTTCACTGGCTGCAGCGAGCTGTTCACCTGACTCAGCCTGCAGTCCTCTTGCTCTGCAGCTTCCAGTCTCTGTAAGAGAGGAGTGTTTACTGACGTTCCCTCCTCTTCCTCATCGTCGTCTTCTTCTTCCTCCCCTCCATCTTTCTCGTCGGTGGGTATTCGTGAGGCTGATGTTTGGGCATCAGCGCTGAAGCCCTCTAGTAGTGCGGCTACGGCCTCGGGTTTGGGCAGTTTGGTGATCTTGAAGTGCTTCTTGTAGTGTGGCGTGTCCTTGCGGATGAGTCGCTGTTTCTCAGCAGGGAAGGGAGCCGAGCGGGCTTCGTCGTCGCTACGCTCGCCGTCCTCGTCCTCATCGTTTTCATCGTCGTCGTCTTCATCACCGCCACGGATAATGGGCTCCTCAGCAAAGTGCACAGTGGGCTGGAGGGGTCAGAAAGATTTTGAATTTATTTTTTTTTGTTAATGTAATTAATTTATTTAATCTTACAATCACGCTATGACTAATGATATTAGAGCTTAGTTATGTGTAGCGAATCATGCATCGACACCAAAATTCAATGTTTTTTAAATCATTACAGTAGAACCTTGGATTGCGAGTAACCTGGTCTGCTTGCCTTTTGCAAGATGAGCAAAAGTTTTAAATTAATTTTAACTTGATAAACAAGCGAGGTTGTGATATACGAGTACTGTAGTACGTATACGCTTTGTCTGTCGCCCATCACATGATCACAACTGAGCCAGTGGTTCTTCTCTCTCTCAAAATCAGGTGATCCCTAGTGATTTCCATTCCTAACCAGATCACATTTTTCCCCTCATAGTGGTAATCATCTCCCGTGCTCGGTCTCAGTGAGCATGCGTCACTCATGTAGTCAACATCCATGCACGCGTGTACTGTTTACTATAACATTTTGACCATGTGTGTATGTGCGTGCGCATGTGTAGTGACTGTTCTGCGACAACGGCCTCCGGGAAGAAAACAAGGTTAAAAGGGCTGTAGCAGTGCGGGAGATCAATCTGTTGATGATAATGCAATGTCGCATTTCCACGAAATCCTCAAAAGTCTCAATCACTACAGCTACGATTCTTTACAATGATAAAGTGTAGATTAATTTGTTTTATTTGTGCTTTATATTTTGTATTAATTATTTTTATAAGACTATTTTTGGGTTGTGGAACGAATCGTCTGAGTTTCCATTATATCTTCTTTTTCCATTATGGGGGAATTCACTTTGATATACACGAGTGCTTTGATATATAAGCGCGTTTCCGGATTGAATTATGCTCGCAATCCAAGGTTTAACTGTATTTTTTTCATTTATATACTTTATGTTTGCATTTGAGGTGGTGTTGTTAATCTGAACTGTTCATGCACAGGCTGATATTAATAAAGTCATGATACTTATAGAATCGCAACACAAACCAAATCGGCACCCTGGTATTGTGATAATATCGTATCAGTTGCTCCCTGGTGATTCCCATTACTAATTTTTGTTTTTATTATTATTCACCCAGTTCGGGATAAAGTACCATCATTAAGTCACAGATTACATTTTTCCCCTCATACTGATATTGGATATAAACATTAGCTGAATTCTTGACCTGCATCGGCATGACTGTAGACAACGTCCTGCTGACAGATAATCGACTGATTAGTTAACTATAAGAATGAGCAGATGTACAGGTGTTCCTAATGAAGCGGATAGTGAGAGGTGTGTTCCATTAATACCTCAGTGTATTCTGCTTCATCGTCCTCATCTTCCTGTTCGTGCTCATGCCTTCCATCATGCTCTGCCTCAATGCCGTTTACTTTCCGCGCCTCTTCATGAGAGTTAGCCGAGGCGGTGCTGTTAGAGACCTGGGAGTCATGGCTCTGATTGGACAATCCACTCATACGTTTCTCCTGTGAACGATCAATAAATAGTCAATTTCAAACAGACTGCCTACTGAAGACTTTCCGCACTAATGTCTGAGGTAATGTGCAATAAGGCCTGCTTCGGTAATACGCTCTAAATATAAATATTACGGGAAACAAACACTCTGCCCAAAAATGCTGCATCGAAAGGACTTAAGAAATCAATGAGAAAGCTAAGATACATAGCTAAAATTGTTGCAAACGTGTTAATAGTTGCAAGGAGAATCATGACAGATGTTTGCTTCAAATGCTGCACGGTTTTCGCTTTGGAAAACTTTGGGATCTTGTAGAGACACAAATTGCACCCTTTATTTATTTTTTTTACCCATATTTTTTTGGTTAACTGCTTTTTAATTAGACTTTGTAATGAATTAAATGCACATATATAAATACAGACCTCAGTGCCCGGGGAGTCAAGGTCTTCATCAGGCTTAGCCGTGTAAGCCTCATTTCTTCTGGCTTCGATCACATTCTTCATCACCTTCAGCTCACTAGGGTGAGGGGTGGCTCGCCGCTGCAGGCCCTGCTGGTTCAAGTACAAAGCAAGGACCAAAATTACCCTGGATGTAGTGTTCGACACATGGGAAAAGATTTAAACACAAAAAAAAAAAATAATAAAATAATAATCGGTTCAGATACACGAAAGTGTCTCTCACCCGTCTCTCTGCCGCCGTCTCGTCATCTTCCTCATCGGGCTTGGTTTGGTCCTGGAACTGGATGACGGACACTCTGTTCAGATTAGTGTCTGTGGGCCAGCTTTCGTCCACGCTGCTCTGCAGCAGGTTCTCTAATACCACAGAAACAGATCACACAAAGTCAGGTAACGTCAGTTAGAACTGAGAGTGTGCCGGATGCAAGGAGGCAAGCCTCACCTAAGCTGGATGTAGGCTGCTGGGGCAGCAGGTAGCAGGTGAGGACCTTCTCTCCCGTCCGCTCGTCATCCTCGGTCTGAAACTTGAGCATGGGTTGTGACTGGTTCTCTGCCAGCCACATGGCCTTGAGGTTCAGATTGGCTAGCGAGAAGGGCAGGTTCTGCAACCTACGCAGAAGGGCAAGGAGAAATGAAGAACTAAGGAGAACTCGCATATTTTGTAGGGGAAACCACCAACTATAAACATGCACATGTGGCAAACGACATAGTCAATGTTTAAAACATCATTTACAGTCACATTTCAGGGCCCGTATTCACAAAGCTTCTTAGGATTCTCTCAGAGAGCTCCTATCTTAGCTTAAAAAGTCCTAGCTGGGAGTCCTAGACTAAAAGTGATTTAAGAAACTTCTCAGAGCAACTCTGAGTAAGGAAAGTACAAAAACCTTTATCTTAGTGAGGTGTGGTTGACCCCGTTGCTAGGGATGATGCAGCAATTGAAGGACCATGATTGGCTGATAAAAAAAATAACCTCTGACCTCTGTAAAAGTCTTAAAATGTCCTCTTTGTGAAAATAGAATATATGATAATACAGACAGTGAAATCATAAATGTTTGTATAAGAAGAAATTTTATAATTATGACTACAGGCCACTTTATGCAAAGTTTGTTATAAGCTAAATATCTTTAACAGCCAAATTTTGAAAATGTGTCTACTTTTGAACCAACTAATTTCCACGCAGTAGTTACTATATTTAAGTTCTTACATTTATTTACCAAACTGATTTTATTACTTGTAATCCATTTCATATTAATCGGTGTAAAATGGCTCAGCTTTTACCAATTTACGTGATTGCAGGAGAGTCTATTTAAGTTGCACTTTTGGATGGTATGTAGCCAACAATCCAAGAGAGATGGAAGGAAGTAAAAGAACAAGAAAACCAAATTATACAGAAGAGCAGTGTTTACTTTCATGTTTAGTGTTTGGAGAAAATTTCTACTTTTACGCCATTTTGTCCTCTGCTATAGAAACTCTTTAGCCTCTTAAAAGTTCTCCTCCCTACTCTTAACAATTTTTACCTTAGGAGCTGATTTTAGGGCTAAGATGTTTCATTGATAATTTTTATCTTTACTAAGATTTAGTCCTAAATTTAAGGGGAAAGTCTAAGATAATGTCATAATTCTAAGAATTTTCTTAGAGTTTTGTCACTAGGAGCAACTTTTAGGCTTAAGAAGCTTTGTGAATACGGGCCCTGGTCATCAGAGAACCGTTCAGCACTCAGACTCTCTCTCTCTCTCTCTCTCTCTCTCTCTCTCTCTCTCTCCTAAACAGTGCCAGCTTTATTTATTCCACTCATCCCATAAGAAGATCAAGTCTTTAACACTCCTCACCGTGATCGTCCTCTGCAACAGCTTCCTGTTCGGTCTGAGGAACGTGTGGCAGCTGGCCTTCCACATATCCGTGGCCTTCCTCTCCACCTTCCTCATCCTCAACCGCAAATTACTGGACAGGAGCTCGGACTGCGGAGTGTGAGCTTACACACAGACGCGCACCTGACACCGGGACGTCTGCTGGTGCTGCTTCTGTAAACACACGAGGTAGGACACATACAGGTAGCAGGGTGTGACACATGACTGGCTCGATATACAGACAGCAAGATTTTTAACAGAAGACCAAATTTTCAGGAGTGTCCTGGACAAAGAGTGGGACAGTTTCAGATTATTATTTTTTTTTAATGTATATTTGAGTGTTTTACAGCATAATGCTGTTTTATCAGTTGTATTGTTTTGTGTTTCTATACAAATCATAATTCAGAATGTAATAAGGTCAAGAGGTTAATAAAGGGACTTTAGGGACAATCCTAAAGAAATGACAGGGTTTGTGTTAAATAATCAGAGTCAAAAAGACAATTGTCCCCTGATGTATCAGGTATTTATCTACTTTTGCATCAGGAGATTTAAGTCCTGTTTTTTTTTTTTTTTTCATTCATGTATCCTCACAGAGTATACCAAGTCCCAGTGATGTCTTACATAGGACCTACTTTACTAGCATATTTGTCAGAAAAAACAACAACAACATAATTGCACTAAATCATTGTTTACAAATAAAATATAAAATGTAATTTTTCTAGATGTAATATTCAGCACTATGCTCATTCCGTCACTGACAGTATTAACCTGAACATGAATCAGACTCTTTAAAAGCTATACTGGTTGTACACTGATATGCACCAGGGCCCGTATTCACAAAGCTTCTAAAGCCTAAAAGTTGCTCCTAGTGACGAAATTCTACGAAAATTCTTAGAATTATGACATTTTCTTAGACTTTCCCCTTAAATTTAGGACTAAATCTTAGTAAAGATAAAAATA
>JAQMYJ010000001.1:25016706-25031864 GCA_030014305.1 Clarias laeviceps
ACCTTTTTTTGTTAAGTACATAAATCCACATGTGTTCATTCATAGTTTTGATGCCTTCAGTGAGAATCTACCAATGTAAATGGTCATGAAAATAAATAAAATTCTAAAGTTCTGAGTTACTTTAAGCCATTTAGACTTCTATATAAATATTTAAATATGCTAAAGGAGGGTTAAATTATTTACAGACATTTGAAAGGGAAAGTTAGAAGGTAAATGTTAGAATTAGCTGTTGTACTTAAAATGAATTAGGTACCAAAAACGAATATTAGCAGCTAACCACCATTAGCTGATAAAATAAGTGCGTTTAAAAAACGTCTGATGATAAATATGAATGAAATGCATGTACTCACTGGTGGGAGTGAAGAAAGTTGGTTCCTGTCCAACCACAGCTCTCGGAGGTTGGGCAGTGCCCCTAGTGCGTCCGGCTAGAGTGAGGGGGAAAAAAACTGAATGAGTGTGATGTAAGTGGGAAGGAGAAATGTGATCTAAACAGCCTGACAGAGTGCTACGCGTAGTGTTTTAACATAAACATCAACTTCTGTTAAACTGAATTGATGTGAGATTGGAAACGTAAATGAAAAACTTGTTTCACTGATGCTTGGTTTATTTCCTTGAAAACCGAACCACCATCACTGCAAGAACTCTGTTTTCGGGAAAATGCTGGATTACTGTGTTTAAACAGGAAGCCAGTGTCACTTTTTAACAACAACCTCTTTAATGAGATCCAACATCTTAATGAGACTGACACCAGCAATGACACCATAGTAACACCCTCGGGTTCATAGGAGATGATTCTCCCAGGTGCTAGGTGTGATAACATCCATGTCTGTCGTATGCAAAAGGGAATTGTGGGTAGTGCTTTGTGATTACATCACCGGCATTGCCTGGGCGACGCCTTTGTGTGATCCCATATTGTTTACTCTGCCCCACTGAGACAACTACTGGGTGTTGCCATGACGGCGTGAAAGAGATTTAAATAGAGCGCAAAAAAAAAAAAAACTCGTACTCAAAGAAAAAAAAATAAAAATAAATGAAGACAGCAGCTATAGAGAGAGAATTGGTTACGTAGCAGACATTGTGTGTGTGTGTGTGTGTGTGTGTGTGTGTGTGTGTGTGTGTGTGTGTGAACAAAAGATTGTGTTCTGGTTTTTCTTACCAATACTTCCAGTTGATTGCTGCCCAAATCAAGCTGTTCCAGTTTAACCAGGAAGGACAGAGAGCTGCAAAGCCACAGAGTGTGCAACATTCAAAACAGACAGACACATGCACAATGCTCTTTATCGCTCTCTCTATTTTTTAAATCTTATTAGGTTGGGTCTCACAATACGCTTTTTTTTCCTCCCCTCAAACGCCTACAGCTGCATCAAAAGAAACTTTAAAAAGACATGGACATACGTGGGTAAAGACTTCAGTAGGTTCTCCCTCAGCTCCAGGGTTACCAGGTTAGCCAAGCTAGAGGGCAGAAAATGCAACAAATTAGAGAGACAGAATGAAAAGAGGTGGAGAGAGAGAGAGAGAGAACACAGACGTGTGTTAGTCAGATGGGAAATTCATTGTGTGACAGTTGGCCTGGAAGAGTGAGGGGCTCCTCCATCTGCATGAAGACTACTCAGAGCCAAGTGTGTGTGTGTGTGTGTGTACACACTCACTTTCCAATGTCGTTCGGTAGTGATTGTAGTGACACATCATTGAGTGCAAGGTGGGCTAGTGCTCTAAGCTGTGTAAAGCCATCAGGTAATCTGAGAGACAAAAAGTACAAGAGAGAGAGAGAGAAACAGAGAGACACAAATGGAAAAAAGACAGACACACAGGCAGTGAGAGCCAACCATAGATAAAGAGACAGACAGAGAGGCCAAATACAGAGAGAAAGACAAAGAAAAAGAGAAACAGAAAGGGGCAGAAAGAGAGAGACAAAGAGATATAACAGAGACAATAAAAACAGGCACACAAAAAAGAAAGTGAAAGATTGAGAGAGACAAAGAGAAAAAAATAGAGATAGACAGTTGGAGAAAAAGAGGGGAGATTTTATTTTCATCAGACAAATGAACACAGATGAACAGAACAATAAAAATTTGTCTAAAAGAAAAAGAAATCTGCACTTTAAGCTACATTTTTTTTCCCTCTCTAAGAAATGGTCGGAGCAAAGAGATCACATCAAAAAGTTGTGCATCACAATCTAAACAAATTGTGGTACACAACCGTAACATTTTTAATCGCTGGTTTGTGTTTATTTTACAACACACTGCTCTTAATCTTTACTCGAGGCGGAATATTTTCACCTGGAAATCCTCGGAGTGTCCAGAAAGTCTTCATACACAAAAGGACACTTTCTAGCAAAATGTACATTTATAATTCTCTTAGGTGATCGCCCTTCATGTTAACACTTCTGGTGTCATGCATGTAATTGCTTACTCGTGCTCATTTCGAAGACTTCCAAGACGCCCGCCTGTATTTCTACACAATACCAATCATTTTCGATAAGCACCGTGGACAGGCGTGTCTCAAAAAACATTTATCTGGGGGCGTGGCTAAGCAACAGCACAGCCAGCATGTAACGCAGGCGTGTGCTATCACACTATGCTGAGAAAATCGTTCAAAATTTAGTCTGGTGACAAACTTTAAGTTAATTTTTATTTCAAAATTACTATTACTTGTCAGACTCGTAAAACCTGGATTAAATTCCCGGCTCAGTCAAAACCGCAGAAATCGTGTATGTTGGCTCCTTTGTGAAGAACGACTCCAGCTCCGACATGTCTTTTGACATACAAGAAAATCCAAACGCACTCTACAGCTTTGAGTCTAGGAACCGAAATTGTGCCCGAGTTGCGCTTGTTTTGCCTCCATTCCTTCCTCCCCCGCCTCGCCCCCATGTTGTGCTCGTGCAGACTGCACCACACTTGCATTGGAATTTGGGGTTCTAACCTGGAGAGGGGGTTTCCACTGAAGTCTGCAATCTCCAGCGCCTTACAGAACTTAATGGTCTCGGGGATCTCAGAAATGTCTAGAAGAGAGAGAGAGAGAGAGAGAGAGAGAGAGAGAGAGATTGGGTGCAAGAAAAAGTCAGCAAAAACCGCATACCCGAAAGAGTCACAATCGATTTTTAGGTGTTTTTAACGGATACCAGATGTCCAAAAAAAAAAAGGAAACTATGCTTGTATTACATTACACAGGAATTGCTATAAGACATTAATGAACTACGATCGCTCTGGACATTCCTTCCATTAAATGAAACTGACCAGAAACCAGCCAGACTCAAAACCTCAAAAGATCATCATCAGTCCGGTTATAGAGATAAAGTGATCAACTGATGAGAAAAGATAAAAGTGTAAGTAAAAAAAAAATTAATTAATTTTAAAAAAAACGACGTCATTGTGTGAGCTGCAGTGTGCTTGAGTAATCTGACTTTAAATATAATTCAGAATCATGGAATCTACAGAAGTCCTCTGATGACTCTGTGGTGGTGGGATGTATTAAGGACAGAGACACCTCCGAGTACCGGTCTGTGGTGGATGACTTTGTTTCCTGGTGTGAGCGCACCCACCTACAACTCGACTTTAGGAAAAGTGGAACCCCTGTGACTCCTATATATGTCCAGGTAGAGACAGTGGACATGGTCTCTGAGTATAAATACCTGGGAGTGCATCTGGATAACAACCTGGACTGGTCAGTTAACACAATGGGACTCTACAAGAAAGGACAGGTCAGGTTGTACTTTCTGAGAAGGCTCAGGTCTTTAACAACATCTGTAATACACCATTCTTCGGATGTTTTATGAATCTGTTGTGGCGAGTGTCGTTTTCTATGCTGTGGTCTGTTGAGGCTGCAACATAAAAGTGGCAGACAGTAACAGACTGGACAAGGTCATTAAAAGGGCCGGATCTGTCCTGGGCTTGTTGATGTCATGGCAAGGAGGAGGATTCTGTTCAAAATACACACAATCTTGAACAAATCCTTCTCATCCGCTATACAGAGTTTCTCTCCGACCAGACGAGCAATTTCAGACAGAGACTCATCGTGACCAGGTGTCCTACAGAGCGCCACACGAGGTATTTTCTCCCAATGGTCATTAAATTATACAATTCATCTCTGTAATGTTTTCACTACGGGATAGGGGACGTCAGTAGGTACTGTTCAATAATAATTTATGACACCGCTGTTCCCACAACTCAATATAAGTTCCAAGTGCAATATCTGATTACCGGTACATTTGTGCAATATTCTTTCTTTCCATTTACACTACATTTCAAGTGCAATATCGGTATATTAATTATTTTAGTGCAATATGTAACTTACTGTGTGCTATATTTAATTCTATTTTTACTTCTATTTATTGTTATTTTTCTTTCAAATTTTTTTTTTTCCTTGTCTAATCTAATTTTTTTCTTTCTTCCCGGTAAATTAATCAAAGCAACTGTAGAACCAAGACAAAGCAATTTCCCTCTGGGATTAAAGTTATTTGAATCTTGAATAAAATGCATGACACAGCTTGCACTCTGGGTTCTGATAGAGGAACAACAAGGACACGCCGAGGGCGAGTCTCACCCTCACCCTCGATGTGCTGAGTGGCAGAGTCTAATTCCGCCAAAGTCACGTCGAGGACATTATGCGTCGAATCTGCAGTGAAACTACAGTTTTTTTTATTTTTATAATAAAATCACGCATCATCACGGGGGCACTTATGGATCAACTTTTATGAATTCTTAATACACAAGGAGAAGGGGGGGTTAAAATCAAACCGGGACTGGTGATGAGATTTCTTGTGAATGAGGGTGTAAAACTGATTGACAGTCAAGCGCAGTACGGTGATGAGACTCTTAACCGCAGTAAGACGTTTGAATGCGAATATTTTAAACTTGTGGAACAGACACAAACGCCCGTGGGAACTGTACATATAATCATTCAAGACAACACTTGCACATTACAGGAACTCGTCTGGGAGTCATTGCTACACCTCCCTCTACAGTGCCTGGCTTCGCTTCAAGACATTCCCACATGTTTGGGCTGTTAAAGGAGTTCCAGGGGGCCCTTGTTTCAGATGTACGGATTACAAAATCTGAGCGCACAGATTGTTAAACTGAGGGCACCAATTGCAAAACCATTTGCAAGCGTAAAAAAGTACTGCTAAATACTGCCAAGCAATAACGATGTTGACAAAAGTGAAAATAATTTAGAGAAAGGAGTGAGGTGAAAAGATGGAAAACATTGCACATTCATGAATCATTCAACGATCAGCACAATTCTTAAGAAAACTGTACTGTAATATACTGTGTAGAGCTAAATGTGTTAGTATCCTAGTACCTAGACAATGTTTGTTGGACTTACAAACAAATTGGACTTACAAACAAACTCCCAGAACGGAACTTGTTTATGTGTAGGGGATTTAGTCATTACAGACAATGTTCCAAACAAAACATCTGACATTTTATACTTGACTGGAAGCTTATTAAATAATTAATATGTTTTGTGCAAATGGCAGCATGTCAGCTGCATCAAAGGTCATGAAAATATCCTTAATTATGGTGGATAAAAAAATAAAATAAAAAAAAAACATTCAGGAAAAGATAGGAGATACCATTAAAAAAAAAAAATCACTAAATAATAAATTTTAAAAAAAGTTGTATAAAAAAGTTATATAAATAATAAAAAATATTAAGCATTTTGCAGGAGGATTTAGAAGGATTTCAAAAACTGCAAAAGTTGGCCTCAAAGATCCAGAATGCAACACGGTTCTAGTGACGGCACACAGAGTGGACTCGGGTATTAAATCCTTTTAGAAGGGTGAGAGCGGGCCGTGTTAACAAATCAAACTCATTGCAGAAGTGATTTCTGATTATGAAATGATTATGAAAATAAAAATGTTGGTTTTAATGATGCATGTAAAACTAAGTATGTTTTGAGGACAGGTGCCATCATCTGCACTTGACACGGGGTAACCAAAAGCTATACATCCCACGTACAGAGTGGACTGATGAGTTCACAATGTAGATAACATCTTATGAGTGTATGCACCATGCAGTCCTGTACGTGTGTATCTGCGTACCATTTCGAGAGATGTCCAGCTCTACCAGCTGCATGAAGTTGGCCACCTCAGGAGGAAGTCTCTGGATCTCATTGTCACTCAGGCCCAGCTTTCGCAGGTTCAGGAGTCTGAAGAAGGGCTTAAGAAGGAAAAAATAAATAAAAATCACATGTTAACACAATAGACTGCATATTCAAATAAATTAAAAATGACTCATTTACATATTTAAAGATGAGTCAAAAATCACAAATGGCATTTTGTGTGTATATATATATATTTTTTTTTTACACACTTAAGAAAAGCAATAAATAAGCCTGCACTTCGCTTGCACTTGACCCAACTTCCCTGATTAATAATAGCACGATCGTACTGCGTAGGATTGTATTGTCTGAGACGAGGCTATGAACTCAAACAATACATTCATCTCTTAAAATATGATTAGTGAGGTGTAATGCATTTTAAACACAATCCTGCTAACAGTCTGTCTAAAAATAGCAGCTTTTTCTCACATGAATCAGGAGAGACAACAGCGACTACACCAAAAAATAACAAAAACAGTAATGACTACAGTAAAGTCGAGAGCAAAGTGGAACAGGAGGATTCCTGCAAACCCCAAGGATCTGGTGTATGTGAGCATTCATGCTAAGCTATGGCGACAGGCAAGGACTGGTGTACTGAAACGTTACCGTGTGCCGAATCTGCCGAGCAGGCGTGCAGCACTCCAGTGTAAATATCACAAACGTGTCCATACACCTGGACTGACATGACGTCACCTTTCTGTGTCTGGCGATGGAACTGGGCCGAATACAAACTCGAAGAGGGATTTCAGTCTTCGCACACTTATACCCCTCTCTCACCTATGCGGTTTGACTCACGTTGAGATGCGGTGTCGGGCACCGTGAGCTGCCGCGATTGCCCGCCGACGCTCCGCTGACGTTCCGCGAAGATCTGCAAGGTTCGCAAACTTCCGCGAGGACCGGCAAAAAAATGTAACATGTTTAATGCGCGGAAAGATGGGAACGTACTCACAGCGCCAAAAACTCGCGGTAAGTCATGATAAACCGTACTTATGGCCACCGTGCGAAACCGCATAGGTGAGATAGGGGTATTACAGAAATGGCTCAGCCATGTGTTAGACTTTGTTTCCCCAAAACCCCGGGTTGAGTGTTTCCTCAACCCCCGAACAGAAAGGATTAAAAATCATTAATTTACATTTTTTTATTTTACTGACTATCGGAGTGTCTTATTTTGAAACATGATCATATCATCTGCTATTCTTTTCTGTCACACACTACACTTTGTATCGATTTTAACACCTGATAAAATTAAGCTAATGTTACAAGTTGACTTTTGCTGAAATAAAAAAATAATAATAATAAATTCCTCTGGAGAGTATGTTTTTGAAAAACGGGAAAGATGCAATGATGAGACAGCAGAGGAGACTCTGATTAAGTTTAAAAAAAAATTTAAAAAAAAGAAAGAAAGAAAGAAAATGCTTTTAAAAGAAAATGCCAAGAGTCCAACATAAATTACTGGTTTATCGCAAGCAGGTGATTCACATGACCTGCTCTGTATGATACATGTGGGCTTAAAAGTATGTTTGAGATGACGTTCTGGATTAAAATCAAGAAAGGAATATCCTGAGATCGGCACAAAGGGAAAAATCCTACCATTTCCAACAACCTGTCTCTGTGAACCAGTTTAATTTTTTATTATTATTTTTTTTTTAACAGGGTTGTCTGTTTTGCCCACATTGAAAATGAAATTGTACAAATGCACTTTATTATGCTTTGTTACGAGCGCATGATCATGTGCAAATGTGAGTATGCACATATACAATGGAATGGAAAAGTATTAGCCCTCTCCCCCTTCTATTTACTTTCACTGAACATTTTTTGATCACATTAAGAAATGTAAAAGCAATGATTAAATCACTTCATTCATGAGAAAGATTATAATTAGATGCACAGCAACCCGAACTGCAAGCAGCCCTTTTAGAGTTTAAACATCATAATGGCATATTGATCCCGAGTGCACTCGGACTCTTACTGACACAAAACACCACAGTCTATGGAAACTCCTTGGACTCTCCTGAACTCTCCTGAACCACACGGTGCAAATGGAAAAGACCTGGAGCAAGAGTAACTCTTCCCAGGAGAGGATGACCTGCCAAAATTTCTTCAAGAGCACAGCAGCACTTTATCCAGGAAGTCTCAAGACACCATTAAAAACTTCCAAAGGGCACTCTGGCACCAGCTAAGGGTGATATTTATTACTCAACAATAAGGCAGCAAAAAAATAATAATAAAAAAAAAAACAACCCAAAAACAGGCTGCTTAAGATCAGCAAAAAAAGAAAACCAGTGTTCACCAAGGGGGAGGAAAAGAAAAAAAGTAAAAAAAAATTTTTTAAAAATCAAAAGCTGCCATTTACTAAAAAGCATTTTGGGATAACAAGGACGGTTGTTTCTTTATGTCTGGCGTACAGCAATAAAGCATTAATTTTACTTTAAGACTGTCGTACCTACAGGTGATGGTATGGGGACATTTCGCGACATATTTGCGCAGCACCTGAGTGATCTGTTGTTGAGATAAGGAGCCTGTCAGACCATCTGTCCATAAGAACTGACTCTGAACAAAGTGTAACTGAGTGGTGCAGCAGTACAATGACCCCTTACACAGAAGCAACACCACACCTGAGTCGGCTAAAACTATACTACCGCTTTACGTTTAAGTTTGAGATCACTTTCTAACTCTGTGGTCGTTCCTGATTTTTATTACTTTCTATAATGTAAAGCAATTCTGAAGGCATCCGAAATGTGCAGTAATTTCTTTGAACAGTTAATGTTGAGATCTATCTGCTACTTATGCTCTGTGAAGCCTTCACCAATTAACAAACAGCACCTCCAGATTATGATTTCTGAGGCTGGTGACTCCAAATGAACTTCTCCTCTGCAGCAGAGGTAAGTTTTGGTCATGCCTTACTGGAGAGGTGTTCATGAGATCCAGTTTCATCATGGTGCTTGATGGGTTTTGCAAAAGCACTAGACAATACTGTTCTTGCAAGAACGATTCCAGAAGGTTTGACCTTTATGTCTTAAAATAACAACTGACTGTAGTTGTTGTTATATAATTCCCTAATTCCATATGTGTTGTTTGAAAAAAAAAACAAAAAACACAATAAACACAATACTGTTTTAAAGTCCCCAGTATTGGTGTAGAATGTAGAAAAGAAAAGAAAAGAAATCACTAAACAAAAACACAGACATTTGCAAGTGATAATAAACGTTTGAGCGGTAGTGTACACAGTCCGGTATGTTCACAGTACCAGCCTAAAGTGAGTCGGTTCCCCTAATGTAACACAGATCAGATTTGTTTTTGCTTTTTTACGGCTGTCTGAACGCACAAATCTGATGTTTTCCAGACCCGAGTCACTTTCATACAGACACACACACACACACACACACACACACACACACACACACACACACACACACACACACACACAGACACACACGCACCTCTGTGCATGTGTAGGACGTTCTCTGACGTTACAGTCAGCACCTACAGCACAGGGATTTCAAAGCAATAATAATTGCAAGCAACGATGAGCGGGCCCAAGCACCTTCCGCCATCGCCTTCCGGGTGCGCCACATCAACCTGTGGTGGTGTTTTTTTTGTTTGTTTTTTAATGCATGTTAAGACCTCAGAAAAGCCATCGCCTGCCAGGAGCACCGCACAACTTGCACATTGTTTACTTGGGTTATCTTTGTGTAATGTTTAAAAATTGTTTGATCTCAATCATTTAAACCCCAGATGTGTGTGTGTTTGACATGTGAGTGTTAGTGTGGGTGCGTCAGTGTGGTGTAAGACATGTGGGTGTGTTTGTGTGTGTGGTGTGTGAGACGTGTCGCTTGTTAGTGTGCGTGTGATGCCTGTGTGTGGACTAACTGCTGGCTGTCCTCCAAAGCAAAACTCCAAGCATACTTTTGCAAAAATCGCATCCATTGTTTGAAAATGAACTCATGACGTGTGTTTTTAACCAGATGGATCTGTGGATGTGTTTTTACCCAGATGGATCATTTAGCAAAGATGTATCTGTGTGTCCATGTGCGCCGTTTCAGAGGACAGACGTATCCACATTAGAGTCAGATAATCATTAGGGAGTCAATCGGAATTATGAATGTTGAACGGTCATGACACCATGACCTGAGCAACGTGGCTTGTGATGTGAACGTAGCCTAAGAAGCAACCTGGTCAAACCCAAACCCAATAACGGTGATACAGCAGCGCTTGAAAAGAGCAGTTACTTCTCCAAGCACTTCTGCAAAGAAACATGCGCCAAGATTCCTCTAAACAGGCTTGTATCAAATTGCAGAACAAGATTGAGTTGGACTTGGGCCCATGTGGGGGTACGTTTTCCCCCTTCATAGTCTGTGTGTTCCAAACAGGTATTAACAGACAAATTAAGGGGGGGGGCTTATGGGTTAGGGTTTGTTAAAAAATTTTAAATGCCACTATAGTTTCATACACTTGTACAGGTCATGTATGTACTGCATCGAGAGGCCACTTTTTTTTTGCTGCATTCAGAGCATTCCAGCGGTGCCGATTTGTAACGTCCTCTTCCCTGAGAACCAGACTTCACCCAACAGAGCGTCCAGTGTGTATTATACAGAGCCAGAGCTGAACGGTCCAAAAGATTTCAGCGTGCTTCACATCGCCTGGTACGCCATGTCAAAATGTTTTGATCGCAGGAGGCGTGTGGGAACGTTCAGGGCTGCTCTTTGAATACAGGAAGATGGGCACAGATAAAGGAGGACGGAGATCTAGTGGATCCTCGTGATGAGTAATAGCCACAAAGACACGATTATTCCCTTAAAGGAGATGAAGTACGAGTAACAGAAGGTCTCTGAGGAGATAAAGTGCAGATTGAAACGTGCTCTTAAAACCAAGATCAAAACCTTGGCTTGGTTAAGTGTGCATCTGGTTCTGACATTACGCACATCACATGGGGAAGCAGCTGCTCGTCTCCGTCTCTGTCCTGGTGGCAGGTGATGCAGATCAAATAACAAAACATGAACCCTGGGTAACCCAAATGTGAGAGACATGCAGATATGCACACAAACATATTCAGGCACGAATACAACTTAGTAATAACAAAGATTTTTTTTTTGTTTTTTTGTTTGAGTGCACATCTCTGCTACTGATGCTCAAACCCAAAACATGAATAATCAATGTGTGCGTCTGAGGTATTTCGTGTTTTTTTTTTTTTCTCTTCTCCATGGCATTTTGCATGGCCGAGCATGACCGTTAGAGAATCTGACCGCTGTCTGTGGAGCAGCTTGCGTTCTGGCTGCGAGGCGATGAGGTCTATTAGAGAAGGAAGCCCTCCACTGAAGAGCTGATTATATGTGAACACAATGAGTCCCTTTCACTAGCGCAGCCAAACTGTCTGGAGAGCTAGCGACCGTACGCTCCGACACTGACTTCTTTTTTTTTTTTTTACACACACAAACAAACGTTAGTTTCTAACCGTTCTCCTCCTTCTAAAACGCATGTCAGGTCACTAATGAAGGACATGGACTTGTTTAAAAATCAATTACATTTATATTGCATTTGAACACAGCAAGTTTTTTTGCAAGTATTTATATTTAACGTGTGTCAAGTTTTTACTTCAGGGACTAATCGAACGTCTTGTACTCGCTTCTGAAGGACATCAAGTCACATTTCCTTTAAATCAGAGATAAGTGTTAACAGCTCAGGAACTAAATGATGTGTAATGATAAACGCCTGCTATGCATCATCATGTGAAAACCCCATCAGCTCTTCCCACGTCTTTAACCGAAAACTAATACTTTGAGCTTCAGAATGGTGTGGTTTGGGGTCAAACAGTACGGAGCTACAACTAAAACCACTGCATAATTGACGTGTGTGTGTGTGTGTGTGTGTGTGTGTGCGCGCGCGCGTGCGTGTGTGTGCGCGTGTGTGTGTGCGCGCGTGTGTGTGCGCGTGTGTAATTTTTTTGGCAAAAACTTTGGGGGTTTTAAACACCATCAATAGCAATTTGTCCTAAGTCAGCACTACAGGGCATTTCCCAAGAAAGGTCATGTTTGTATTGTGTAAGGTGCTTTTTTTTTTGTTTGTTTTTCCCCCCACTTCATCTAATCAAAATCTTTGCATCTTGTTTAGAGCTTGGTAGTCTAAAGCTGCGCGATTTACTCAAATACGCAATTTTATTGATCTTTTGTTGCTTAGCTTTTGAATCAGAATCGATTCATGCTTTTTAACTAGTTATATATTTAAATGGACTTTTAAATGCTTGTTAAAAAAATTGGGAATCACCAGGGAATCACCCGATAGGATATAATCACGATACCTAGATGACGACTGGATTTGTATCGCGATTTTGTAAGTATCACAATCTTATAAATATCCTGCTTCAATTGCTGTTAATATTTTTTAGACTTTGTTACAAACAATCTTAGCAAATAATCTGCTCCTATACAAACGAGGACACAAGCAGGTATGTTTCTTAAATGGAAAAAAAAATAAATAAATAAAAAATAAACTGCATCCATCTTTCATGTTTGGACAGAGCATCGCTTCATCTACCTTTGATTTCATCAGCGGACCATGCGATACTGCCACCTACTGGTCTGGAGTGCTGAGCAGCACTGAAGGGGGCGGGGAGGGAAACGATTATTAGTTTATATCAGCTTTTTTATATTAGTTTAGAGCCACGTCTTTAATCAAATAAAAATCAACACCACAAACTACAAGATATTTCAATGCTTATTAGATACTTTTAGTAGTTCTAAATATTATAAAACCTCTAAGAAATACAGCTGCTTGAGGCAAATCATACAGTAAACTTTACTGCTGTTGAATCCATAAATCCGAATACATTAATTGGTAATAAATAAATAAATCGAATTGAACTGAATCGATTGTCTACTAGCGCTGCACGATTTTATCAATAACTAACACAGTGATTATTTTTATATACATTTTGTGATATGCCACTATAAAATCTAACTTTTTTTTCTTATTAAAAAGTATTCATCGAGGTTAACAGCAAATAATTGAACAAATGATAATAATAATAATATAAAGATAATTCGAAAAACCTACAAATTCTGATAAATTCTTGACCACGCGTACTTTACCAACAATAAACTGCAGCAATTTTGCAATTAAATAATTCCCCAAGTCCAAACTGAGATTTCGTTCCTGATTACTGTCTACCCAAGATTCACAGCTCTACTGTAGCCATCACATCAGAATTCAACACCAAGATGCTGAATTTGAGGGTGTATAATTAATTAATTATAGTTATCAGAGAAACAACGTGTCAGGAAAAGTCTGCACGGTTGCGATGTCAAATTAAAAGCAATAAATACAATAAATAAATAAAAAACTGATATCAAATCTACAATACCAGGATAATAATAAACAGGGCTCTTGAAAGTACTAAAGACTGATAACCTCTTTCACACTTTTTCCTGACATAACTGTAAGAGAATATTTTTTAAATGCCCAGAAAGTTTCTCCTTTGACATGTCTGTATAAAGTCAGGTGTCACAGTTATACGCCTACATCAACAGGGGTTCGAATCCATGTTTGTCACTTGTACACTTTATTATCCAAATCTACACCCTTCTGATTTTAAAGAAAAACGGACTAACGACATATCCTGCGTAAGGACACATGATTCACAAAACATGATGTTAATGATATGATAATAAGCTAATTGTAAAAAAATTTTTTAAAAGCATGCAACACTCAAGCCAAGTACTACATAATGCTACTAATCAGCATACTTTTCGGCATTTGATGTGAGAAAATGAGCCTCCAAATAAGGAATATTCACATTACACACGGACATGATGACTTTCTTGTGTATTTTCAGTAGACCGTTTAGCAACAGCCACGTCATTAAGGTTTTTTTTGTGACATACTATGATTGTGAGATTTATTTTCTCTCTTTTTTTCCTTCTCTTTGCTAGAAGTGCTTCCCTTCCTCTGCCTAGCTGTTCAAGGTCACGTAAAGTTCAGAGCAGCAGGCTGTAGAAATAACTGCTTACGCTGCAGTGGCCCTCGCGGTGCATTCAAACCAAAGACACGAAACATCCCTCAGCTTCTTCTTTTAACTTTTGTGAGCATGTTTTTTAAAAAAATTTTGGAGAAAAGGCTGACAATGATAAGTGAGCAGGAGATTGAGAGAGACAGCAAGAGATAGAGAGAGAACAGCACGAACCCCCAGAGAGGAGAGAGAGAGAGATGGGCTGCAAAGTCAGCAGGACCGATAAGACCTGGTGTCATGAGTAATGTTGCACATATTCAGCTTTCTGCTTAATGGCTGCCAGATGTGCAGAGAGGAGAGCGAGGAGGCTGGTGCAGACCGCGAGCATGTGCTCCGTACGACTAGCCTGAAGCTCCCACGGTGTCGCTGCGTAATCTGTTTGAATCTGTTGAATACGTGATTCTGATTGGTCAGAAGGGGGTTGATTAGTTTTCTATAACAGCTCAACTGTAGCTAGCTGTACCTCAAATGCTTGGCCCAACACTCTGTTAAATTTATATTACCTTAAAAACAAAGCTTGAGAGCATCATTTAGCAAAGGAGTCTTCCACAGAAATATTTTAAGATCTCATCTTATAAAAAAATTTAAAAAATCGGAGGCGAGAACCATAAACCACTAGGATATTTATACCCATTATAGTGAAAACGCTAACAGGAACTAACTTGTCTTGTGTTCGTTCCACTGCTTAAAATGCATAAATGTTTCATTTTATAATAATTTCATTATTGTCATTATTGCTGGTAAATGTAAGTGTAAGTGTAATACCCCTCCTTGGGGCAGTAACAACCCTCTGTTTGGTGCATTAAACCACTCCGAGGTGGATTATTTTACTATGAAAGCATGTCCTGACATATTTTACTCTTTAATTATCACTTAGTCTCTCTGTAACAGAGCTGTGCGCTTTAATCATTCACGCATTATAATCATTCTTTCACTAGTGGATCAAATTAACTGAAGCGATGGGTTCGTTATCGATTGAGGATTGATTCAGACAATAAATTTTTTTTTTTGGGGGGGGGGGGGGGGCGGGTATTTAAAAATGTTAAATGGTTTAAAA
>JAQMYJ010000001.1:25031964-25051820 GCA_030014305.1 Clarias laeviceps
AATACAGCAACCTACTGGACTACAGAGTGGTTAAAAAATAAAAATAAAAAATAAACATTTGTCGAAACATGACAATTAAAAGAAATCAGTAACTCAACATGGAACCCATCCTCATTTGAGTGATATATTTCTTTCTTTTTTTAACGCCATGCCAGCTTCTACGGCTATATTCATAGCGAGAGTCAGTTTTTGTTATTCAATATTGAAACTAGAGAAGAAGAAAGAAGAACATGAAGAATAAAATTTGCTTGATTAAAAACCTTTTTTAAAGTGTCAACAGAATAAAACAAAGTTCCTCAAAGGAGTAAAAGAATATGTAATATATAAAATAAAATATGCTTTGACTGACAGAACGGTTCTGCACGGTGAACACTGTGGTGGATTTTCTCTAGATAGTAAAAATTTGCACGTAGCTTTTGAGCTATTCTGCATCTTATATAAGTGACTTGATCCCACCAATTATTAAAGGGAAATGTCTGTTTTGATCCAACATCGGGATTTCTTTCATGTAGTTCGATTTGGGTGATATCAGATAGATATAGCAGGGATTGATTCACAGACAGACTGTGTGTTAGGAGGCTGGAAATTCAGTGTTAAAGGAAAGCTGTTCAAATTAATACAAAGTCCACGTTCGCTATTAGAGGCAAAACTGTAGGAATTTCAGTCAGCGACTTCAATAACAAATCAGACATCAAAACATTACAACTTAATCGGTAAGGATTCGAAAAAGAAAAAAAATCTGTAACGAGAAGTGAGAAGCCACACCAAAGACAGGTAAGTGAACGAGTGATCAACTCGCTCTCTTATTTCACAGAAATGTAGCAAGATGAAGAGAGCAGAGGTGCTTAAACTTATTCATCGATCCCTAACTGATCAAAAGAACTCAACGTTTGTCATAAAGTTAATGGGGGAGTGCACACGTCTATTACACTCCATACGTGACTCCAAACTATTCGAAATCTGCGCTGCAGTAGGTCAACAGTGAAAGTCCAGTTTACAACTCAGTAACTTCTTTCCTCCCGCCTGATCTCACTCTCACACACTTGTCCCGTCCACCCCCCAACACCATCCACGGCGTGGAAATGAGGGAGCGGCAGCGGGGGGGAAGGGCGGAAACAACAAATGCTTTTGTTAATATTTTTAGGGGATGAGGGAGGGGCTGGAGTAACTCAGTAACTCGGCCAATCGCCTCGAGAGAGGCTTCTTTTCAAATGCAGGTATGCATGCAGCCATTCTATTATAGTGAACGCGGGACGTATAACTGCTCTTGCTATCGCGTTACACTGTGATCTATTCAAAGTGGCCAAAGTTTTGGTTCTGGGTGTCTTTATATTACAACGTGAATCACCTAAAACGCAGGTATAAACCTGTCTCAGTTGCGTATTTTGGCACTGCTTTTTAAAAAAAAAATTTTTAACCATGCCAATAACATTGCTGTTTCACAACAATGTTTAAACAAACTCCTATCGAAAACTCAGATCTCCTGTTTGTTAGTTTGGTCAGAAGCTTTAGGCACTGCCTAAGAAGCTTTAAAGGATTTATTTATTTATTTCTTTATTTTTAAGCAAGATTATTTTAACATTCTTCAGTGTGTGAAGTAAAAGGAAATCCCTTCTACTCCTTCTTCCTTCAGAGCAGCGGGGATAACGCTCAAAGTCCCTCACATGAATGAACTCCCTTTGTCCCTCCCTCTTTTCCCACTTCCCCTCTCCTACTCTCTCTCCCTGTGTCTTGGCAGTAGGGCATCGCCGCTGCTGTCAATCACTAAGGAGGACATGAGGGCCCTCCCATCTGCAACCATAATGTGGAGTCCAGTTCCCTTTTGTCCAGTGGAATAATAGAAAGAAAGGACTTGGGGGCAGGCAAATGGAAGAGATGGGGAGAAATAAAGTGAGGATCAAACATGGGGTCCAAAGATTCAAAAGATGAGAAATGCGGACAAGAGGAACGATGGTAGGGAGAGTGAGGGGAGAAAAAAAAAAAAACAGGACAGGAGTGATGCAAAATTGAAAAGACAGCAAGAGCGAGAAAGGGAGAGAGAGGAAGAGACAATGAGGAAAGTTTTGGACAAAAGGAAACCTCCTAATTTTAAGCAATGAAAAAAATATATAAAAAAACTGTTCCAATGTCGATGCTCGTTACCCAGAAGCTTTTTTGCAGGCTTGAGAATGAAACCCAGGCTTTAAACTCCTCACCAGACTTTCTGCCTACGGCTCCTCTATTGGCTGAGATATTAAGACAGGTTTCAAACTGTTTTCACACTTACTCAGGACAGATTCTAGGCAGGCTTGGGAGTGAGGCCTCACAGAAGGACTCGTTCCAAACCAAACTGCTTAAAAAAAATCCAAACATCACATTTATAAGCAGAGATTTGCAAAATACAAAAGGCACTGGTTGCATTAGTTGACTTTTTTTATGGTACCATGTCTTAAGGTGTGAAGAGGAGCCGTTTTTGGATGTTAGATGATTAGCACTGACACAGGATTTACTTGATATGCACATTTATTACATGGTGTGAAACACTGATCACCAAAACAAACACACAGGTGAGCTAATTATACTTGGGTAATTAATATTACCTGGGGACCTCCGGTAATTTTAAGAATTGTGGAGGTTGGTCTGTGATCTCATCCGGACGTGTCAATGATTTTAAAGTAAAAAAAGAAGTCCCCTGCTGATGTCTTACCATATTTCTCCGAACAACGAGGTCTTAATATTAGTCCCGTGTGAATCGGCATGTCTGTGATTTGGCCAGGGTTTGGCGGGATCGTATATCATCATTTTCTTTATGTTTGTTGTTTCCTGTACGTCATCACTATACACTATACAACAATACAATGTGCAGCTGTGAATAGGGCTTTTATTTATGTAATATGTGAGGCATGTAATATAAATAATAATATAAATAAATAAATAAAAAATCACAGGCTTATCTTATCCTGTGTGAATGACCCACACGAAACTCAGGTGTGTGTGCGCGCGCGCGCATGTGGTGGTGGCGGGGGCAATTTCTAAATCATACGAGGTCCCCAGATAATACTAATCCCATGCGAATAGGGATTAAGTCTATAAACTTTTTTTTTTCTTTTCGAACTGCGCGCTCATGCATCGTTGGCGGGGTGATGCGGAGAACAGCGCCATCCGCTCCTTCCGCTTGCGTGAGCTCACAGATGCCCCAGATTGGCTGTAGAGCCATGATTAATGTGTGAGCACTAAGTACCTCTTTCATCCATCCCCTCAGAGAGCTCAGCCAATCAGCTCTCTCTAGACCTCCGGGTACGAGAGGTTACAGCATGTTTTTTTTTTTAATCTATATTCTATTCTTTCAGCGTCGTCACAAATGCAGACAAGGTAAGAAACGTAACCAGCTGAATCAATCATATTATTCAGCACACGCATCCCAACAGCACAACCGTTTACATCTGATGTGGATTGTCTCATGTTTCATTTGTAGATTAGATTCAACTTTATCATTACACAAAGTATAAGAATAATAAGCACAAAGCCAATGAAATGCAGTTAGCATTTAAACAGAGGTGCATAAGTGTTTATGATAAATAACAAATGCAGTAAAAATTAAGATATGGGTCTAAATGTACAGAGGATAATCAGGGTTTTGTATGTACAGTAATGTACAGCATGTCTGTGCACACATTGATTGATTGTAGCGAACACTGTTGCCAAGAGGAGCAGGAAAAGGATCTCTGAAATGCTCTCTGGCATAAAAAAAAGCCCACAAACTTCAACAAATACAACATTCTCAGGGTTCCAACAGTTCAACTAAAACAAATTGTAAGTCTAAGAATGACCCAAAACAGTTAAACAAATGTACATTGGGACATGGAGCACCGTTCCATCATTTGCAGGTGTTTGAGTGTGATTTAAAAAAAAAAACACCTCGTCATTCTGTACCAAAAATTGATATCACACGTCTTATCAGTTTCAATGAGTCAGTAAGCAGACGGCATGCTGATTAAATGTATTTTGAATACGTTCAAAATTCATGAAACTTCTTAATTAATAAGAGCTGAAAATTGCTCTGTGTTGCAGACATCATCTACTCATCAGTCTAGTGCGTTTAATGTTTAAAAAACCTCCTTCAAAAAAAAATCTCCACCACCAAGTTCTCTCTCACTCTCATTTTCTTTTCTATTAATTTTTAAGGTTTTCAAAATTAAAAATTGTAGAACTTTGAGCTAGCTCAAAGAGTGGATTTGTACAACACTGCTAACAGACAACTTTGAGTTGTGGTAAATGGGTTTATTTATTATGCTGTAAAAGAGTTTGGGTGAAAAAATGGCAGGTTTCTGAAAGAAATTTTTTTTTTTTTTTTACCGGTTTGGTTTGTTAAAATGGTGCTTACATAACTGGTATCGAAAACATATAATTCAGGAACTGGTATCAAAGTCAAGGTTTCTGAGACTCAAAGCTATTTGAATGGTAAACAACCATATCTGGCGGGAATTCATCTTTTTTTTTTATGCTGTTATTTTGTCTTATTTCATTTTTCACATATGTTGCAAAACACCAGGATTTGTTGGAGACAACTCGGGCTTATCCAGCATTACTCCTATCTGAACGTCAAAGTTATATCTTTCACATAAACCTGTAGATGTTATTACATAGATCACAAAAAAAAAAAAAAGTAATCCTATCGGGATAGAGCTCATGTTAACATGCACACACACAGAGAGACTAATCATAATGGAGGACGTGCCCTGGCTCTGTAGCTATGGGTAGTACTGCAACATTTCAGAGTAAATATTTATTCTAGTCGAGCCATACAAGTGCGCCGATGCATCCGTTCCCCCCCCCTCCCCCCCCCTCCCGTGAGTCATTTTTCACCTGATAAAGGAACATTAATGATTTCATTGCGCAGAAAAGACAGAGCTGCAGGTTCCACCCACTAAACTCACTTGTCGGAGGCTATTAAACATGATGCCCCACATCGCGTCAGATATGCAGTTCTAAGAATTTCAATGCTTGGTGTATTTAAATTTTAGGCATAGAAACCTCTTCTGCTTTTTACTTGGAGACTTATAGCACGAACAGGATCTGTACAAAAGTGGTTTAACACGTGAGCCTTGTGGCATATCATGGTTTGGATCGACTAACGACAAACATTTACTTTACGAGGAGCTTCTGTTAACTGGAAAAAATAACCAAAAAAAATGTAAATTATTAGGTGTTTTGGCAAAGAAGAGAAAGACACGTCAAAGCGAATCTTGGAGAGAGAAAGAGGCAGTAAAAGCAGGGCTGAAATGAAACACGTGCAGTGGTCAAGCACAACTTGCACATAAATTTTTCTTCTTTTTCTGAAGGGGGCGTTATGAAGCTCAACTGTGGGAGCTCCGGTCATGACCATCTTGGCAGAAGCTGACTCTGCCTAAATGCTGGTTAATCCATAAATGAACTCTAACTACTGAGACCAAAACCAGGCTGCAGACATGTTTATTTCTGGGTGTGGTAAAAAGTTGGGCATTTTAACATAGCGTCTACGATGATTGACTCATCAGCGCCCGGTGGACATTGGATCAACTGCACATTTGTTGATCTTCCTTGTTGACCTTGGATACGACGCTCACACAGAGGAAAGCAACGTTCATTAGGGTTTCTACATTAAGTGACCTGGAGTAAATCTACCGTCAAGTGTGAAACACGTAATTACAAGAGGCTCAACTCGGACTCTCGTTACTGATTAAAAACACACCATTCTCGCAGCCTGGATTAAAACATGTTTATGCTGTGCATGTGTGTTGGCAGCTACTGTAACAAGTCCCATAACAACCTTCCTTCACTACTTCTAATGCCTCTTCTACAGAAACCTGATCTTCACATCCATACGTGCTTTTATAAAACACCTCAAACCTGAAAATTTTGTTTTATTATTTTTTTGGCTGTTATAATAACCTTCACTCTTTTGGGAAAAGCTCCACTAGACTTGCCTGGAAGGCATTCTCCATTCCTGTTTATCCTAAATGTGTTTAGTGAGACTGAAGACCTTTTGGCCGTTTCACTCCAGCCTTGACAAACCTTGTCTTCATGGAGAGGAGCTTGCTGTGTGCACACGTTTGGGTCTCTTAGGGTGTTTTTTCACGTTAGGCACGATTGATATGTACCTACCTGGGAATGACTGTGTAAACGCCCAGTTTTAGTTCCAATGAAGAGAAACTGTAAAGTTACAGCATGCACTGAGATTCTAGACCATTTTGTGCTTCAAAATTTTTGGCAACTTTTTTGGGGGAAAAAAGGACCACATAAGAGTGAACACTTTCAAACAGGGCTATGTAGTTTTGGATTTTCTTTCCCCTTCATAATAAGAAGCTTCACTGAAAAAATGCATGATGTGATTACTTGTGTTATCTTTGATGATCTGAAACATTAAAGTGCGACAAACACGAAAAAAAAAAAAAAAAGAAATCAGTAAGGGGGCAAACACTTTCACACCACTGTATCTTAATCTTAAACAGCAAATAGCTAAATCACAGAAAAAGAAGCTTTTTTTTTTTTTTTTACTTGTACAGTAAAAGTGGGGCTCTCATCACAAAAGTCCATTACGGTTTAGAAACGGCCTTCAAATGTTTCTCTTGCTTTACAATATACCAAAGAAGCCTGCATTTGAAAGCATGAATTTATGTAAATATTTGGAAAGCAACAAAATGAATATTTGTGGCAACTCGATCACATGCAACTTTGTACTGAAAAAAAAAAAAAAAAAAAGAGAACAGCATATTCGGCAACCATTCGTATTCACTACCATTGTACAAAGAGAGGGTTAAAAATGAATAAATAATAATTATAATAATAATAAAACACTTCGAACACAAAGCATTGTGTGGATAATTTCCTCACCATCCAGCTAAATGAGTTTAAATGTCACTCTCACAAGTCAGCGAAACATGCATGTAAGCATGAGATCATTCATTCACCTTCTATACGGCTTATCCTGTATATACAGGATCACGAGAGCCAGGAGCCTATCCCAGGAGACATCGTGCCCGAGGCGGACTACACCCTGACCAGTGTGCCAAACCCACACAAAACGAGCAATTTGGAAACACCAACTGGCCTAACCTGCATGTCTTTGGACTGCAAGAGGAAACCGAAGTACCTGGACGAAATTCACCAAGCACGGGGAGAACCACGAGCACAGACCTCCTCTGCATGGTTTATTGATCAGTGTGTATCGCTTTCACATGGTGGAGAACTTCAGTGCTCCCACTGTTTCAGCGGGTCCTCAACAGTCAGCGCATAAGATTTTAAAACACTGACATGGGTGAACAGAAAAACCTACTAAATTAACGAATGAAACAGGTGAAAACTATAGAAAATAACAGCGTGGTAACATTACTTCTGTGCACATGATGTATGTTCTATGCCCCCTATCACTAAAACAATGCCGTTGGTGGTTACGAACTCCAGTGCCTTAGCTAATGCAGGTGATTACACAGGAGTGTTAGAATCTCACGGACACAAAAACCGAACTCGTCCACTATCTCTCTCTGGAAACATGAGTCACACCAGCACACAAAGCGATTCCAATCATGGGATATGGCTTTTAGCCTGCTTAAGCACTAGCACTGAAGCTCATGCTGAGTAGCTGATTGGTGCACATCTCGCTGGTTTGCATTCCAAACCAGAAACAAATGAGACGCAACACTGTTGAGTCATACATGAGCTTAAAACACCAACATTGCAACAGGCTTATGGAGAAGGGAAGATACTAGGGATGGGAATCACCAGGGACTACCCGATAAATGAGACTACCCGTTATCACCATACTTGGGTTTCGAATAGATTTGTATTGAGATTCTGTTACTATCAACATTTTATAAAAATACCCTGATTCCATATCATTTTTACTTTAACATTTTGGAACAAAAACTTCCACACGGGATGCTGTGCTGCCGGTCAACGTATGAATAGTTTAGTGCAGGATTATAGAGGAACAGCAAAATGTTACCACCTCAAATGCAAACAAATATAAGTTGAAAATGGTTTTAAGAAATGATCCACAGCCAGGTAACAATCTAAGGCACGTCACCTCAAGGACACCAAACCCAAAGGAAGGGAAAAAACAAAAAACAAAAAAAAAAAAAAACACGAATGAACGTATCTATTGAACTCTCAGGCGACTTGCTAAGCCACTATTGAGTTGTCAGATTTGGCAGGTGTGCTGTTGTGGAATTTATTTAAGCCTCACGCATAATCCATGTACTACCTTTCTGACTTCCTGGTTTGAAAGGAAATATGCAAACCCAATTTAAAGTCCTCATCTTGTCCCTTTAAGCTTAAAGTGCTATTTGTCCAAGTAAATAAATAATATGGTTTTGCAAGCTGGCTGAGCAACAATGCTTCAGATTGTGAGTGAGGAACGTGAGATAAGATGCCAACATTACATGCTAAATGATGCGTCATAAAAAGATGGGGATCAGGGGAGATCTACGAGATCAGAGTAGAGGCGTCTGTGGAAGCCGGTCTCTCAGGAGCTGCTCGGGACTGTTTGTGTCTCACGTCTTCCTCTCTTGTTAATCATGAAGGTGTGGCTTCGGCCATGGCATGTGTAATTGACATAAGGTTATTTGATAAAGACTCAGAAGTGAGTATGCGAGTAGTACAACTTGCACAGTTAAACAAAGCATTTGGATATATATGGTTAAGTAAAGTATACTTGCTGACAGATCTGTTCCATGCTCCTATAGATCACATGCTTCAACAAAGACAAATAAAACTAGCCACGTAATCAAAAGTTTACTGATATTGTGTGAACTTTCAGATGATTCTATATTTTACCTCTTTCTTTGTTCTCCATCATATGTCAATAAAACACCCCCTCA
This sequence comes from Clarias laeviceps, assembly GCA_030014305.1. NCBI lineage: Eukaryota > Metazoa > Chordata > Actinopteri > Siluriformes > Clariidae > Clarias > Clarias laeviceps. Next base: position 25,040,802 of record JAQMYJ010000001.1, read on the forward strand.
TTGCACTTCCCAATTCCTTATATGGCAATGTGAGTGAGTGAGTGAGAGAAAGAGAAAGAGTATAGATGCACTGTGGAGACATCATGTAATTCTTCCCTCAATTTTAGAATTAATTTAGGGTTGTGAGAATTTGCTATTTTACTTCCTCCTTTGGTCAGAAAAATTTTGACCTGCTGCCATATTTTAAAGAAGTTTAGTTATGTGGTAATTTGAGGAACTTCTAGTCATGTTTTTAATATAGTACCTGTTTAAGAAGTTTTGTTTTTGTCCTGTTTCCATCATGTTTTCAAATAAGTGTTAAATTTGTGTTGTGTGCTAAATTAATTGAAGGCAGCCAATTGGTACGTGATCTATTTGATATGCTTTGCATTCACTGTATAAGTTCAGGCTTGGATAAGCAGTGATATACTTTGGATATTCAAGTATTCCTTGGTATACTGACACATGGATTTAGTGTGCGACACCAGGATCGATTTCCAGGAGATACGATTTCTCAGGAACGAAGTAACGCGTTTAAACCTGATCATACATTTGGTTATTTAAATCCCAAGTGTTAATTGATAAATGTGTTGGTATATAGAGATGTGTAGACAGTGTGTGGCACTAGTATCAAGGCGTGTACTCACAATCGCACAATTTGATAATCGATGTATAAATTGCAGCATTTTAGTTCATTTTTATTCGAATAATTATATCGAACAAGTTTAAAATGTCCGCCTAATCTTAGTAATTAAAGCTCAACAAGTTCAAAGTGTGCATAATTAAACCGTATGAGCTTAATGTATCCGCCTATTTTGAGTAATTAAAGTAAACCAGTTTAAACTTTACACCTAACTTAGATATGCTTAATTTACTCACTGTAACTTACTTCATTTAGTACGGCATGCGTCACTGAAGTGACTTGATTGATAAGCTTGAGACTATTTGTTTGAACCGCACCTCAAGGTGCAACAACTGCACTTATTTCTCAGCATATGAGATGTTGGTGATTCGGTAGTGATGTTTTAATCACTTTCTCTTTTGCTTGTACATGCACTTGTATTTTCACTGTTTGACATCTCATCCCTCTCTATTCTCTTAATGACCGGATATAAAAATCAGGATTTTGCAGTTTTGCTGATAGTTTTGATGAATCATTGTTTTAATAATAAAAAAAAAAAAAAAAAAAAAACATGCTTTTAGTTAATGGATTACAGTGCATTTGGGCTGATGTAAGCTAAAGTTAATACAGTTGTTTATGTACTGAGCCATACATTTAGACTCTTGTGGACTGGTATTAGAGCTGTTAAAAGCTTTAGATCCCTGAAAGAAGGGAAACAACGCCTACAGAGTGCTCACAGTGGATCCACGCCAGCCTTTTGAAGAAAGAACTGCAGACCGCTTTGGCTACCTGAGATAAGCAACTGCTACCTTGCAAGATCTTTTAGCTTTCACCTAGTGGAGAAACACACCCTGAAGCACGCCAAGACGCATCTCTTCTCAGCTTGACACATACAGTATATAGTTTTCATCTTGTATTAGCTTCATTTTTCATATTTAAATTCTTGTGTAATAATTTTTTTCAGTGCCTGATTGTTTATGCACTGTTAATTTGATTTTGTTCATCTCTGGTATTGTGTTTGAGGTAACTAACAGTTGGCTTAAATTTCTGTCTATGCTGTTAAACTAGAGAGAACATTCAGACATCGTCATCATGCACGCTGTGTGTTTTTCTCCTGATTGGTAGGCATCAGAGAGCTGGGCGGTAACCGCATCATGGCCTGGTCGAGACTTTTTTTCCTCATTTTGAACCCAGCAGACTGAGCGAATGGACACAAAGACACACACAAAGAAAAAACACAGTTTACCTTTGCTGGACTTATTGGTCTTATTATCAAAACTTACTGTATAAAAGTATAAAATCCTCCTGTCAAGACCTTGTGATCTCCCTGGACGACAATCGGATCACTCCTTCAGCAACTTCCCGCAATCTTGGGGTAACTCTGGACGATCATCTGTCATTTCCCCCTCACGTTGCTAACTTTACTCACTCTTGTCGATTTCTTCTTTACAACATCAGAAGAATTCGCCCATTTCTTTCATCACAGGCTACTCAGGTGCTTGTTCAGTCCCTTGTTATTTCCAGACTGAACTACTACAACTGACCCCTGGCAGGTCAGCCTCTGTCCAAAAACAGCCCAGCACCCACCTACCTCTCAGCTCTAATGACACCAACAAGTTCCCTCTGATCCTCCAGCACTGCTCAGCTGGTCCCACCATCGCTCAGGGATCGAGGAAGACTTGCATCTAGACTCTTTTCTGTTCGGGCACCTAGGTGATGGAATAAACTTCCTCTAGATAGGCTCTGACAATCTTTAAGCGATGGCTTAATACATATCTGGCTAACCTGTAGCACTGAGGGCTTCTCCATAAGCATTGCCTGGAGTGTACAAAAAAAAAAAAAAAAACATACTCATTCTCATGTGCGTGCAAAACCTGATAAATTCAATTCTGTTCGTTCAATAGAAACGGTCGCATGCATGGTTAACACGGTCCTTGCTGGCTCTTCATCAATCGCATCCCTCAACAACAAAGTGTTGGCCAGAATCATGTCTTTGACTTTGACCTTGTCCGACCCTCAGCTTATGCAAAATGAGTGCGTGTTTTTTTTTTGGCAAAAGCAGAAATATAAAAAGAGCAGAACTCATGGTGATGTGTAACCGTGTACTCAGACGTCACTCAGCGAGGAGATAAGAACAAAGCTTCATTGTGTGTTAGAGAGTAGGTCTGTATTAGAATCATGTGACCGTCCCCTTCAGAGAGGACGCACTGCTCTAAAACTGGCTGAAAGCTGCAAGTCACGCGCTTCACAATCGCAAAAAAATCTTCACTCGCATCCGATTATGAGAAGCAAAACGGCGATGTCTGACAACTACGAACGTCAATTTTAAACCTCTTCTAGAAACATTCAGACGTCATGCTGTCACGAGAACCCTCGCTCGCTGTGATGTGAATAGAAACAACCTTCTCACAATCCTGACAGGTTCTGGCAGTTTCGTGTGTTTTGCTGCGCCGCTGGAGGCGTCCGGATCGCCACACCCATCGAATGAATGAATAACCCTGATGCAAAACAATGTACAACGAGCTGCTCTTTATTCTTTATGTGCTGATGTATGTAGCAGCCACGTCCTTCATCAAATCCCCAGAACAGGACAGACACATCCATGACAGGCTGAAAACACAGCAGGGAACGTCATCCTTTAAACTCTAACTCAATCCACAATTCTAAAAGCACCAATTTTTCTCATTATCCAAAAACATAAACAACTTGTTAATCCTGTACTCGGTCTGTATAATAAATATCAGTCTTGATTTTACCTCCACACAGAGACGCAATCTATAATTAATGCACGACTCAGTCCTCCGGGGAGCACGACAAAGAGAACAATGTGCTAGACTTAACATCTCACCAGCTTGTACGAATCCAAAATGGTGTTTTTCTTTTTCTTTTTAGGTATTCATCAAACAGCAGCAGTAATAATAATACTGGATTTACTGCTCCTTCAATCTTTTCCAGAACCGAGACCATCGTCCTGCCCACTTGGTTTTATTACCTTACAAGACCAAGGCTTACGATCGCACAGGTCACTAGGGTGAAGAAGGTCACCGCAAAGTGAAAGTAAAGGTTTTCAGAAAGTCTTGCACATCCCGTGTCCGTTCCCCTTCAGTAAACTGGTTTATCCGCTTCACGAACTTTATTCACGTTTCCTTCTGAATGCTGGTATAGCTGAGAAAGCAGAACAAGCACAGCTCTCGGGTGTCCCGTTTCACTATAGCGAGAGGTCAAAATCTGTAAACGCAACGTTGAAACTGTTAGCACCTTCGCCTGTAACCCATCTGCAACTACGAACCAACCCATCTGCACTATGAATGCTTAGTATTTTTTTATTTTTTTTGCGGGAATGTTTAAGAGTGTTCAAGCATCAACCACAGCAAACACTTAAACACTCTAGAGTGTGCTAATCTCCTGACCCACGAAATTAGGAATACTGATCTCAAACAATAGTGATGTGAAATGAAACATCTTCCTTCTTCACTCGTATAAAAATCATCCCCTTACAAAGTCACACAGGAAGAAGGAAAAAAAAAAAAGGAAAAAAAGCGGATCAGTTTCTAAATAATACAACATGCTTTTAATCAACTTAACCTGAGAAAAAGACCTTCTCTTCTGCACTTTGCCTCAGAGCATAAATTCATGTGACAAAAATATCTAGGGACGTGGCTCCTCGTTTTTTTTCCCATCGTTAGATCCATCACCGTGTCCTATGCGGTCTGTGCTTTCTCCCGAGTCTCCATTCGAGATTCAAACAGCTTTCTATTCTCCTGCAGCCTGAAATCTTTTAATGGCATGATGAGTATAAAAAGGATGAAGCTTTTAGTCAAAACTTTTTACAACATTCAACTTTACAACTACCTCAGTTTTTTCTTGGCATACATTCAATGTTAGAGATTTTGGTCCAGAGATTTGTCGGCTATACATCCATAATGCAAATCTTCCATTACACCACACCCCAAAGGTGCTCTACTGGATTGGGATACGGTGTTTGTGAGTACAGTGAACTTGTTACTATGTTCAAGAAACCAGTTTGAGGTGATCTGTAGCTTTGTGACATGCCGTGCTATCCTGTGGTCATAAAGGTCAGACATCAATACTCAGGTAGGCTGTGGCTTTGGGAAAAAAAAAAGAAAAAAATCCAATTGGTACGTTTGGGCCCAAAGAAAATATCCTGTACTCTATTACACCACCATCAGAAGCCTGAATCCATACTTTCATGTAGATTACACTTTGCCCCACCATGCGAATGTTGCAGCAGAAATCATGTGGCACCTGTTTTGGTCTTCTGCTTCTGTAGCCCTTTTGCTTCACGGCCCTTGTGCATCCAGAGATGCTTTTTTTTTTTGGCATACCTTGATTATAACAAGGTGTTATTTGATTTACCGTTGCCTTTTCGATCAGCTTGTACCAGTCTAGCCATTATCCTCTGACCTCTGGCATAAACAAGACTTACTTGTCCCCCCAGAGACCTGAGACTCACTGTATATTGTCTCTTTTTCAGACCATTCTCTATAAACCCTAGAGATGTCTATGCGTGAAAATCTGAGTGGATCAGCAGTTTCAGAAATACTCCGATAAAGCATACCCGGCTCCAACAACCATGCCAGGTTTCAAAGTCACTTAAGTCACCTGTCTTTCCCTCGTCCAGGTGCTCGGTTTGTATATCAGCACATAAGTCTCAACCACATCTACATGCCTGAATGCGACAAGTTGCTGATGAGATATTCAAGTTAACAAGCAGGTTAATACCTAATAAGGTACCTAATAAAGTGGCCAGTGAGTGTATATCTAAAGTTAAAGTAAACACTTGGGTGTGGTTTTTATAAAAAGTAATTTCAAAACAAACCTCTAAATAACCTTTCTAGTGCACTTTTTTCATGCTCTAACTCGCTTTAGCCGAGACAACAATCATGCTTGTGATTATTGACTCTGTTTCTAAACCAGCTCTGTACACCTGACTGTACAGTCGAGCACAAACCTGCCAAACTCCGAGGGCCATGGCCCATGGCGTGTACACACACACACACAAAAAAATCACAAGCATGTTATACATGATCAAAATAGTGTGTGTGTGGCCTCTGGAATGAAAGTTGGGCTGGCTCCTGTAGAATTCCACTCATGCCTGTCTTTTTCTTAAGTCGCAACCCTCTGCGTGCCAATAAATACGCCCGGGCGTTCACACTCACAAACAAACCCTGCCCCACACACCCCTGACAACTTCTCTGAGGGGGAGAGAAAAAAAAGAAAAAAAAAGGCTTTGGGATTGACCTTTCACCCAGAAGAATGCTGTGAGGAATCTCAGGGCTGGTGGAGATGTTGATTCTCTGCATCAACAGGAAAGAAAAGAATGTAGAAATATGGAGGAGAGACGGGGATTTTCAGACTTGAACCGCATGCCGGTGTGGTTGTGGTTCTCTCACATGGCTCTCCCTCGCTCATTGCTCATGTTTCGCTTGTTCGCCTGCATACCCTAGACATTCCTACTAAAGAAAAAAAATTTTTTTCTTCTTTCAAACAGCTTACACACTCATTAAGCCACAGATTACTTTCACATGTTTGTTTGTTTTTTCCCCACATCACCCTCATGTCTTTGGATATGACGTTGTAATTTATTTTTTCGCCTCCCACTCACTTCACCCTGAAGCTATAAAGCTAAACAAATCGTCATGACCAGTTTAACGTTGTAATAACTGCATATTAACTACAACACACGTTTCTTGTAGAAATAGTTCGATTTATCATACGGTCACAGACCTATTTACAACACCGCCCATGAACTAGTAGCTCTTTATTAAAGCGTTGGCACTAAAGACTTATTCGCACAGGATTAGTATTACCTGATGACCCTTTAGTCATTTGTAATAATTGCGGAGGTTGTCTCTGACCTTTTAATCCCGTACAAATCGGCCGTCTCAGTAATTGGTAAAGTAAAAAAATTCCCCCACAATCAACCAACCATATTTTATTAAATATGTTATTATTTAATATATTAACCATATTAATATTAGTCCCGTGTGAATCAGCACGTTTGTGATTTGGCCGTATGTAATTTTTCCAAAGTTTCTGTTCTGTTTTTTTTGTTTTTTTATCCATCTTCTGCAAAGTATAGAGGCTACGTTGGAGCGCTCTGAATTTTAAATTTCAGTATTTTGGGTGTGTTGGTTCATATCACTATACTGTACACCATACGACAACACGATGTGCAGAAAGAGAGGGCTGAAAACCATCAGGAGAGCGAAAGCAAAAGAATGATTAGATGGAGATGGATGACATAGTATATAGCGGTAAGAGCATGCGGGGAAAAAACTCTCCTGTGTACATCATAAAGCTAAACCCATTTTGACGAACGATTTCCAAACAATAGCCGATCAAAAATAGTGCACAAGTAAGCGATGAGGTTATAACCACAATATAATTCGAGGTTACTGTGTTACATAGCCATATAAGTCAGTAAATTCAAGTCACATTTAAATCTAGACTTAAAACTCATCTGTTTAGCTGTGCATTTATTGAATGAGCACTGGGCTACGTCCGAACTGACTGCACTGTATTTTATGTTTATCTTTTAACGGTTTCATTTTGATTCTAAATCAAATTTTAAGTAGTTTTAAAAGCGCCACTGCAAACTTTAATTTTTAATTTTAACTCAAATTTTAAATCATTTTAAAAGTTTTATTGCTATTGTTTTCTATTTCTTTTTATAATTATTTTCTTCTCTTTAATGTAAAGCACTTTGAATTACCATTGCCTAAAATCGCAGGCTTCGCTCATCCCGTGCGAACGTGCCACACAAAATGTACATGTTGGGGAGGAATTTCTAAAATCACACGAGGTCCCCAGATAATACTAATCCCGTGCAAACAGGGCTCGAGTCTGCAATGTGTTTTCCATATTTAAAACAAATTCAAGGCAAAACCTGTACACAAGAAGTGCTGAAGGCATTAGTACAGTCATAATTTCCGTTGTACAAGTGAATCATGTGCAAATGGCTTTGCTTAGCCGAACAGTATCATGCCTAGTCCTTTAATCGTGTTTAAAAAAAAATTTTTACTAAACATAACTGTGGTTAGTTTGATAACTAGTTCACCGACTTCCTACTATTTCTTCAGCTGCAAAGTTGTGCCTGATAAAGCATGTTTGGCTGAAGGCATGCTATGGGAATTTAAGCGAGTGTTTAAAAAAAAAGAAAACGCTCTGTGAAAAGAGCCAAAGCTTTAATATTGTAAATGAACCCAGTAAGTACAGACGAACGCTGTATGGACCAAGTTCTAAAGTAGACGCACATCATAAACAGAACAGAACAAAACAATTCCTGATATTTCTACATAGTAAATGTGAATCAGGGTTGTGATCACCTTTCATTTGGCGCCAGACTGGAAACATTTAAATCTGAGAAACCGAGACATACACTGTGTGTATAGACAGGGTTAAGTACATCAGGTTGATTAACTGTAGCAATCACAATGAGAATGACTTTACACTGATATAGTGTTACTATAACAATACACCAACACCACACTTATTGTTCTGGCAGCTATCAGGTACAACAGGATGCAACATCGTAAATCAGATGAAAGCCACTATTGCACTGCAAAAAAAAAAAAAAAAAAAAGTCAAAGAAATAAAAGCACTTGGACTTTACTTCAACAATTAGGATATTAAGTATACGTGTATATTAAGGGTGCGTCTAGACAAACCCACAACGGAAAACAGATTCAATATATAATTTGCCAAATTGATTAACTGACTTGTCCAGAAATCATCAATGATGAACACGGGAACAAGCAGATTTAGTTTTAGTTTTTTTTTTTTATTTACAAATGCGTAAGACATGAGGACAGAACACGGCACACAAATACTACACAGGATCATCACTTAACTCTCTCATTCGTTTCTTTACTTGTGTTGTAACTAGGCGCCGAGGGATTTTCCTCCATTAAAATGATTTACTCGAGTCAGTGGAACAGGCAGCATGTCGCTGAGGACTTATCTTCGAGCATGTATTCAGACATCACTTCAAAGATATAAAATAAAATAAGAGATTTAAAATAGCTTTTTTTGTTTATATATACATATAATTCGACATCCTAAACTGTAACTAGGGGGTCAGAATTACGTCGATTCTGACTTATTTCCGTCTGGTGCATCCGAAGTAGAAAACTTCGCGCAACAAGCCAACATTTTCTTTCTCAAACAACAAAGTGTGCACTCAGTGTATTATATTTAACAAACTAATATGTCTATTAATCAATCTAAAGCCAATACTTCCATTATTAGGTTGCGGGGGTGGGGGGGGGGGAAACTAACAAAAAAAACTTCCTTGGATTGAGGAATAATACCCAGGGGTGACTTCTGTCATGGTGACCTTTTGTTACTAAAGACACGCCCCTTATTTACTTTCAAGAAAGACGGGTTCGCTGAGTTGTGCATAAACATTCATTAACCGTGCCATGACCAGTAGCAAATGGTGAAAATAATGTTTTCAATAAATACACATGAAATATTCCATATAGTGCTCTTACTACTTTTAAACAGCTCAGGACCAAGTTATCTATATATTGGGACAAGTTTGTGTGTTTTGAAACTATCGTACATTCTCAACACACTAAAGCTACAGTAACAGTCCTTCAGGTTTTCTTAAGCTACAACGTCTGACAGAAATCCAGTCCCTGACCGACTCCCACAGACCTGATGTTTTCCCTTCATCAGATACTTCGGTGTATGTAAACACACTCGTTCTACATAACAGCCGCCAGAGGACGGAGGAGATAAAAACTGTGTTTACGTAAAGGTCTGCTGCGACTGTGCTGTGGCGTGATGGTGAGAGGCACCGAACGGAGAAACTCTCCAAAACAGAAACGCCACATTCCTCGGCTCACTCTATTATTCTCGTTTCCTGCCTGCCACGGCGCTCCCAGCACACAGGAATCAACAAGACAAACACGCACGCACATCATCATCATCATCGAGTGTCAGTGCAGCCCTGGTAAACACGACGCATTCTAGCTTCTCCCTGTACTGTCAAAATCCAACAAAAACAAACAAAAAGTGCTGTCTACATGACGATGTACAGTCTGCATCGCAGAGCGCTGCAACGACGGACGAACACACCCCCTCACTACTCGGCTCTGTCTTTCCCAGCTGACGCTAATGCAACTGCATTAACTGGTAATGCACGCAAAGTAAACAGCATAAAGGCCTTTTAACGCGAGGAGTACACGACGTGATGTGGCCGTCAGAAGAAAACCTTTGCAACAACCATTTCCACAGATCGGATAGAGAAAGAACAAGTTTATTCAACCCTGCCAAACAATAACAAGTCCCGTGAAGAAAAACATCAGTGAAACGTCAGTACATTTCTGCGAGGAAAAGGGGAGGGGGGGGGACGTAGAACTCCTTTAGAATTCACTTGTCTAACTTCTCATATAGACAACACTGTTGAAGTGCCACTCAAAACTTTAAAGTCGTGTCTGACCTAAAACAGCAATTTCCCAATTATTATATAATTTATTTACGATATGTGAGGCAGGGTCGAGGGGTCGATCCACAGACATGCAGATTAGGCTAACTGGCGTTCACAAATTCCCCATAGGGTGTGAAAGGATGTGTGCTTGGCACCCTGTCCAGGTTGTACCTCGCCTCGTTCCCCAAGTCCAACGATATCGTCTTCCTATAAGCTTGAATAGGAGTATAGAGAATTAATTATTATTTTTTTAAATCATGTTCACAAGAGTCAATTTATCTTTGACTTTATCTAAATCCCTGTATTCTTGTATTTATATACATCTATTACCCTTCCTATATGTTTTTTTTTTAAATCTACATTTCTTTTTTATCTACTCGTTATTTTCCTGTTACTTATTTCTAAGATTGGGCAATATGAATATTTTTCATGCCAAAATAAAGCACCTTTGAATCTTAAATGTTGAACATGTCTGTTTGTTGTAGAAATATTTACTTTTGTTTACAACGCACAACCTTTTAAATGTGCTGCACGATTTGATTGAAAAAAATGTACATGTACACAGACACACATACTTATATACAGAGTCAGACAAAATAATGTACACATACTTCAGGAAATGAAAAACAGTATAATGTATATTATATTAATATAAATAGTTTTGCTTACTCTGTATATAAGTATATGCGCATGTGTGTATATTACAGTTTTTTTTCTTTACTATCTATACACACGCATACATACACAGTCAAAAATATATTTTTTATTGATTGCACACACATCTATACATATTTTAATAGTAAGAGTGTGTGTGTGAGTGAGTGTGTGTGCATCCGTATTTGTAAAATAAATCATTATTTTTTTTTTTTTCAAGGCACCCTCAAATGTTCACACACACACACACACACACACACACACACACACACACACACACACACACACACACACACACACACACACA
>JAQMYJ010000001.1:25062739-25096058 GCA_030014305.1 Clarias laeviceps
CATCTTGTCTCCTTTTATGCTTCCTGAATCGCGACCGTACTACTTCCGGGTCCTAGTGCCGGTCGCGGAGCGAGTGCAACCCAACTAGCTTTGCAACCTCTGTTTCCTTCCGACAAAGAATAAACATTATCGAACATTTTATCGAACACATTTTTTATTGATATCGATCACGTGTCTATCGCGATACATATCGTTATCGTTTTCTCGCCCAGGCCTACCTGCACGCATGTCCAACGCCTTGACACGGGGAAAAAAAGGAAAAAAGAAAAAAGGCCTCCATCACTTATCTAACAGGAACCCCAGATTATAGCTGAGATTTCCTTGCGTTTTCGTCAGCACGGCCCTGACTGACAAAGCTTCAATAAATGTTTTGCCGACACGAACGTTGACGTTTTGGATCTGGTATCGTATTAGCGATTAGAAATCGTGTTCGCTGGTCTGATTGTCTTTTAAAAGCCCTGAGGATGTGAAAGAAACTGGCTTTTCCTTAAATAGGAGAGAAACAGGGTGGTTCACTTACAGTATGTGCAGGTGACAGCATGTAAATGATTAACATGAGCAGGCCTGCGTTTGCTGGAGCTTTTTTTTTTTTTCTCCTCATGTGGATGTGCAGGGTTAATCCACTAAGCTCTCAGGCTGTCTGGAGCGAAAAAGCCACACAGTTTTTTTTAACTCGGTTAAGAGTTATTGCAAATAAAGGATTGCACAATAAGACGATCCCAAGGCAAGGTTCACAGTGATTGAAAGCAGGACGGTGTGTGTGTGTGTTGGGAATTTCCTTTTCAGCTGCTTGTTGCCAAATGTCAGAGCCTGAACAGTTGCAAAAGCGAGATCAACATTACACCTCATCCCACCCCCCCGTCCCCCCCGTCATCCCCACTGAGGGGCAATTATAATCATCTCCTGTTTCTATGGTGAAAAAGTAGAAACTCTTCAAATATAACAGGAAATCACAGACAAAACAACGTGCATCTCGTGCAGGTGTTCTGGTGTCTACAACTTTTTTTTTCCACTTTACTTCACAGGACAGGAAATAAAGGCTTTGCCTGTTCCGCTAAACAAAAACCAACGGCTTCACTCATGTTCCGTGCTACCTAATCGCGCGTTCGATTGTATACATATGGCTTCATGCAAATGATTGGCAACATTTAAACACACTCGGAAGCAAACATCTATTAATTTATTTATTTTTATGCAGAGCGGCACGAAGCGGAAAAGTGAACCTGCGATGTTATCGTTCTTCAAAAAGCCGGGGTTTCTGTCCACTCTTATTTCAGAAGTGGACATGTTACTAAAATAAACATGATGTCCAGTTCATGCGAACCCCGCGACTGATTCTGTTAGCAGGACGTGCGGTCAACTCTGTGGTTAAACATAGCACGAGAAAAATGATCTCAAAGAGAACATATCTTTTTTTATTGAGGGTGCAAACATGATTTTCCTGCATGACACGATCGTATCTTTTGTCTTCATTGGGATTTGTAATGAACTAGTTCACCACGTTATGGAAACGCAACCACAGAGCCGAGTGTGTCGATTCGCCTAAACGCCTAGCTAGCGTGTTTATCGTTTGTTGATCCTGGTTATTGATCTTTATCATATATGCGATGCTTTCGTCTTGTTACAGGTTATAGCTTTTAATTTTGCATTCAGAAAAAATATATAATAATAAAAAAAAAAAATGCCACTAACGTGATACAATACATTGAGCATTGACAAGATTTCACGAAAGCGTTGAATTTGACTCTCTCAAACAAACAAACAAACCTAATTCTAAAAGCAGGTCTAGTTACGAGTGCCTGATAAACATAAGCCTCCACGTAGGTGTTGCTGAGCACCGGGGTGAACATCATTAAACCCAGCAAGACCGACTAAACCTCCATCTGCTTGGACGGATCAACTGCCAAAGCCTCGTCCTCAGTCTTGCACTTACATGCGTGCGCGCACAAATTAATTCAACCTCCCAAAGTGGAGAGGTTAGACGTCGAGCCCTTGTGGCCTTGGTGAAGATAATACATTAAAAAAAAATTTTTTTTTAAATACAGCCTCAGACGCTCCTGCTTCCTACACCTTAGGTGAATATATCAGTCGGAAAATACAGACCTGCTCATATGACCGTTCTGTATAACTTGGTGAACAGATTCTGCACCTGAACTCTTCACACAAATACATAAAATAAATAATAATAAATAAACAAACAAACAAAAAAATCCCAGAGATGATTTAGCTGAAAGGTGTCGGTATGTCATGATTAAGACTTAACTGTGGATGAGGAGGATTGCTGCTCACGCAGCTTACACTACATCTCACACCACATGGCAGAGACACCACACACTGCGCCTCACCATATGGCACGCTCGGAGCATGACAAGCGCTACAACCTTGTAGTAGCATGGAGTACGAGCTTGTCTCCATGCAGCATCACCATATACTAATGCTTAGACGCTCAGTGAATATGAAATTCTTGATGGTGACACCGTCAAGGAACCTCGAAATCAATATCTTCTAAATAGGCAACTAATCTAACAGGCTGCACATGTCTGATGACTCGCCCACTCACAGCGTTTGACGAGCGCCCTTATCCAGACTGACTTGCGTTTATCTCATTATACGTCTAAGCGGGTGACATTTGAGGGCCCAGTGCGTTTGAACCCATAACTACACTCCAACTTATTCGACCACACGTGCAAACAAATATGGTGGCAGGGAACAAGAGATAAATGAGGCCTGAGAGCGAATTTGAAGAGAAAGATCATCAGACACCACTTCCATCATATGAAAATGGGTTGGAGTTTAAATTGTGGCTAAGGGAAAAAATAGAAAAAGCAAAAAAAATTAAACGAGGCATTGTTCAACACCAGCAAGATCTGCAAATGAACAAGTGGACAGAATCACGAGCCCTGGCACTCAGGATAAGCAAATAATGCATCCGGGCTAGTCTTCTGTTCAGTTAATCGTCCATTTAAAAAAGCAGTTTAACTTTGTGTGCACACTTCATCATGATGCACTTCACTTTAAATAGTGTGAAATTGTAAATCTAACACTGCTGCACCTGCAGAACCAGCAATAAGAAGGTATATATGATTACTGACTGAATAAAAGAGTTAAATCTTGGTTTGCGAGCATAATTCGTTCCAGAAACACGCTTGTAATCCAAAACACTTGTATATCAAAGTGAATTTCCCCCATAAGAAATAATGGATTAATTTGAAAATAATTAATACAAAATATAAAGTAAAAATAAAACAAATTAACCTGCACTTTACCTTTGAAACACACACACACAAACACACACCTCCACTGTCTGATTGACTCAATTGAGATTTTATCTTTTTGTGTAAATTTAAAAAGCGACCTATCTAAGGAACGAAATAAAACCTGGGATGTTGTCCTTAAACCAGAGTTCAAGTCGTATCAAATCAGCATGGACGCTCACAGGACATCTAACGAAAGACAAACATGGACACTTGCACATTTTGTTAAGTTTGTTTTGTTCCATCCTGCAGCTCAAACAAACACATTGAGGCTAAAAAAAGACATAACTCAGATTTAACTCTGCGAAAACGTATCACTCCAGCTTGTGAAATGAACAAGACTTCTCTCTTTGCTTCAGGCTCAGCCGCATGCATATGGCAGCAGTCCACACAAAAAGAAACACACACACACACACACACACACACACACACACACACACACACACACACACACACACACACACACACACACACACACGGCTCTGAGCCTGAAGCGTCGCACTGCATCAGTAACTCTGTGTCATTGTCACCACAACATTGCGCATCATCTTTCTGACACACACCTTGTGCTTTCTGCGACAAAAAACCTCAACACCCCCCCAGTTTCCAGGCAGCCTGTGGGAGTCACTTAACAGACTGATGTCAGCTCTGGTTTAAACACCACCTGTCATTCATTCTTTCTCTTGTCCTTCACTTAATACTTGCTCAAGGCTACGGTGCTCACTAGTCACCCCACCTACACGTCTCTCCAACCTCACGCCAGAGGAGCACTTACTACGCACGCCGCCACAGCTGACTTGCAACGCAATCTCCCACACACACACACACACACACACACACACACACACACACACACACACACACCTCCTACAAACGGGAGTGTGGATTATAAAGAGGCTTTTTAGAGGAGTAAGTTACGCAGATCTAAGCACATTTCCGTACTCTACAAACCCCCCCCGGCTGTGAGATTAATGGCTGCTTCTCGGTTCTTCTTCTCGTCTTGATGTCTTTTGGATATCTAGGAATGTAGATTAAAGAACAGACAGACAGTTTTAAGGTATTGATTCTCTCAAACTGATGTGTCAGCTTAAAGCCGTAATTTAGTGGCAGTCAAACTGTTTGTTTAGTTTTTTTAGTTTAGGATCCTCTTGGTTCCCTCCAAAATGACTCTATTGACAGGTACACTCTCCGTGTTGATTGGCTGCATGTTGGTGGTCCACATTTGCCCCTCGGCCATGTTTACATACAGACTCAAATTTCCTCTCAGACAATTACACTCACAGTGCAGGAAAGCAAGGAGAACTTTACCTAATCTTATCCAAAAGTGTTTGAGTGATTTGGTGTCGTGTGCTTCCTTGTGAACCCTTGTTTGCTTAGATCGTAGTGAAAAAGTGATTTGACCCCAAACTGACCCGACAGCACCACATGTGTCATGCGTTTCCAGTTGTGGGGAGCGTTTTGTTTTTTTAATGCGTGCGAGATACTAAACTGACCAATGATGCCCGAACTGGGCCACAGGACTGAGGTGCAACATTGGTGGATGTTATGGATAACAAAGAGAAAGAGAATGTGACACAAAAAAAATAGTTCAACTGGTTATTTAGGAGTGCTGGATTGATTGCCACAATCCACAAACCCACTAACCACAGAGAGAACATGCAAACTCCACATGTACACATACACAAGAGGTGAGATTTGAACCTCAGGCAACAGCGCTAACTTCCAAGCCATTTTTCTGTACTTGCTCACAAACTTCTCCATCAGTAAATGCATTTACACAGACCCTAATAATTCCACTGATAATCAGAATGATGTCATAACCTCACATGGAACGATTTGACATGATCGGAATGACAGGAGTGGGGTAAACCTTTAATAATCTGTTTAATTGTTAAATATTTGCACTTGATCTGATCAGGAAATTTTGCATCTATCTCCGTGAGAACAACTCTCTCTCCCACCTGTCTACTTCAATCTACAGCATCTCTGGCTGAGGAAAAGTCACTGATTCGCTCACATTTCTATACCAAGTAAAACTTCTAACCAATCATAGACAAGACGCATTTCTTGTAATCAATCATAGCGCAGAAGGCGGGATTTCTCAGAAAAGATGGAGAGCCTAACCTAACCTTAATGTCTGGATTAAGAATAAACAAATACCCGTTCTTATGTTACATTCCAACCAATGTTTAAATCCGGGCAGAACCAGTTTGTGTACACTATTAGTCAAAAGTCTGGACACATCTAACTCCACGGTCTCTCCAGATTTTTATTTCTTTCTACATTGTAAAACAATAAACGAGGGTGTTCAAAATATACAATAATAATAAACTTTGAACAGTTGATATTGAGATGCATCTGCTACTTAAGCTCTGTACAGCCTTCAGACTGGCTCTAATCTGAGGTGCTGTTTGTTAATTGGTGATTTCTGAGGCTGGTGACTCTAAATGAATCTCTCCTCTGCAGCAGAGGTAATTTTTAGTCTTGTTTTCCTGGGATGGTCTTTATGAGAACCAGTTTCATCATGGTGCTTGATGGGGTTTTGTAAAGGCACTTGTTCTTGCAAGAACTATTCCAGACTAGATGACGTTTCTATCGCATGGCGCACACACACACACACACACACACACACACCAGGCAATTTGGGAATTAACCTAATTTGCATGTAAGTGGACTGTGGGAAGAAAACAGAGTACCCAGAAAGACCGGGAGAACATGCACACAGACAGGAGGCGGAAATCCAACCCTCAACCCTGAACACAGCGCTAAAATAAATCCAAACCAGCGTCTGAATTTTCCTGTATATCCTGATGAAATGCTGGAGCATGCAAACACATCTTATGCAAACATTTAGGACTGCAATGGAGATCCATGTAAACATAATTAGTGTTACTAATTATCCTCAGAGACACTCAGACAACAGAAACCTCTGCAGTGCTCAGGCCCACGCCTAGCCATGATGATGCCCCTCTCTCTTACCTTGGGCAGTTCTCGGAGCTGGTTGGCATCCAGCAGGAGCTCCTCCAGGCTGCGGGTGTAGCGGTAGATCTCATCGGGCACGGCGTGCAGAGAGCAGTGCCGCTTATCCACCGACTCCACGTGGCGGTTACACCGCCAGAGAGGGATGCACTTGAGCATGGGGCTGATCAGGGCCTCCGCATTAGAGTGCAAATTCCTGCCCGAGGTTTCACTTCCAGACTTGCTTTAAAAATTACAACACCTACAGCGAGAGACCTTCTGCTTTTAAAAACAAGCTTCCTGGTTCATTTTGAGGAGGGAAAGGGGGAGAAAAACAAGTTGGACTTTCTAGTTCAATCACATCACTGGGTTGAAAAGAAAAAGAAAAAAATCAAGCAAACACTGGAGTATTGGTGACTCTCAGATTACTAACTAACTAACCCGACCAAGTCACCTAAACTGTTCGCTCTCTCCCTCTCTCTCCTTCTTTCTGCTTTATTTGTTTAGCACCAGGTACGGTTTAATTTTTTTAAAAAGGTTACCCCGTTTTTTTTTTTAAACCCTTCTTTCTTTTCTAAAGAAGACTTATTTTTCTCCTACGTGCCTGTGAGTAATACAGAAAGCAGATAGCTGCTCTTGTTGTTGTTGTCGTTAGGCTAGTCCATATCATGCTAGCTCGGTTCCTAAACAACGCGTCCAGCTAGTCACCGAGCACAATGCTAACTGTGGGATTAAAAACAACGCGACGGAATAATACTACCATTAATAAAATCCAATTAAAATGTCTGTCCGAGGTGAGGCGGTTGTTAATTATGTTAGTTAGTGTCGGGTCTCAGCCTCGGTTGCAGGTCTCTCAGTCCGCCGGCTTTGTGTCCCGCCGCACAAACTCCCGGTGCGACCAGTGCGCGCGCGCACACACCAGTTCGTTAATTCCCAGTCACTCATAAGGTTATACGGTTAGCGTAATGCTACTGCTGCTGCTCCTCTCTCCGTCAGGGAGTTTCCAGTCTTTATAGCCAAGTCCTTATGCACTGACTGAGTCAACGCGGAGCTCGCTCGCTCTCTTTCTTTCTTTCTTTCGCGTTCACCAGCGTATTCCACAACTACGCCTCATCGCTCCGAGTCGTCACGACGTCATTCTCTCTCCCCCCAACACCCGCATCCGCACAACCCCCGCCCCTTACACGACGTCGGTTTGAATTATTGACCAATCGCAACGCAGGACTTCGTAGCGTTCTAGCCAATCGCAGCAGGTGATCCAGAATAGGCGTAGGAAAAGTTAAATCCTCCTGGACGCTCCCTCCTGGCTTGGATGGCGGATCAGATGGCGACACCTCGTGGTCAGGAAGACCGGGAGAGATTCAGATCTGCGGTTTTTGATTCTGAACATACAGTAAGTAGATTTCAGATGTTAAAGTCGCACACGCCAAGATTTCATAGAGCGCCTTTAGGTTAGGCACGTGTGCATGTGTGAACGTGAATGATTCCTCAATCCCGGAATATGCCTGTGTCATCAGGGAAGGAAAAAAGTCCACAGATGTGATAACCTGTCTCCAGAGGCTTGTACAGTGGGCACTATGCATGAGGGGTGGAACAGAATCTGGAACAGAATCAATCTGAACTCATCAAAGCATTTCTCCATTGATCCAAAGTCCAATCTTTATGCTACGTTTCTGATTAATCTGACTAACAAGAGGTTTTCTTATGGCCACACAGCTCTCAGAGTTCTTATCACATTGTGTGTGTATGGAAATGCTTTTACTTTGATTATTAAACATGGCTATGGTCTTTATTGTTGATTTTTTGTTTTTTTACTATGCAACTTCATCAGCTGTTTAAGTGATCTCCATTTATGATTTTTTCCGACCACATTTCTTCCACAAACATAATGGTTCAGCAAAGTTCCTACAAGTTTTGATAGCATCTTAAACAAATTCCAGTAATCAAAAATCTCTTTCAATACTTGATGCTGGCCGCTGATTTGATCCTTTAGAAGCGGTGACTATTTTGTTGGCAAGACAGTGTATGATATTTCTTCATCCATCTCAATCTAGGAACCTCTGAAGGTGATCATTGTATTTATTCCCAATTTTGCAACATTCACACACGCACACTACGGGCAATTTGCGAATGGCAGTTAACCTAATCTGCATGTCTTTGGACTATGAGAGAAAACCGGAGTACCTGGAGGAAACCCACCAAGCACATGGAGAACATGCGGACTCCATGGCGGAAATCAAACCTGGGCCCATGAGGTGCAAGGGTGGCAGTGCTAACCACTATATTTGAAATTTCTTACCAGAGAATAAAGTGTTGGCTGGGAAATAATACAGTATTTAGCATTTCAACTCTATTATGTTGCTGTAATGTAAAATGACATAAAGGGACGTTTAAATGGACTGAAAAATGAGCTGTTAAAGGCAAGACCCTGCAGGTGAATTAATCTTGGCCAGTATCTAAGTAAATATGCATCAGTGTGCAAGGCTAATTAGAACTTTTTGAATGAGAATATGTAAAATTACTAATGTACCAATCAGTCATAATATTAACCCCCTGACGGGTGAAAAAAGGGCAAGTGTAATGGTCTAAATGACTTTGAAAAAAACTAAATTGTGATGCTAGAGTCCTGGGTCAGGGGAGCTCCAGGGCATCTCCATGCAGCAGTTCGTATCTACCAAAAGTGGTCCAAGGTTGACAACCGGTGTACCAGTGACAAGGCCATGGGCGCTCAAGGCTCATTGAAACAGGTGTGGAGAGAGAAGGCTAGACCGTCTGATAACAATCTAATAAAAAAGACGTACTGTAACACAAATTGCTGAAAAAATTCATGCTTGCTGTGATAAAAAAAGGAATTAGACATAATGTGTTTAACCACAGTGCCAGTGCTGACCCCCGTCTACTGCTGAAAGCACGTACAATGGGTATGAAAGCATCAGAAATGGTCTGGTCTGATCTGATAAATCATGCGGATGAGATAGCTCCAGGATGCATGATGGGAAGGAGTTAAGCCGTTGAAGGTAGTGAGGGTGATGCTCTATGTAATGTTCTGCTGGGAAACCTCAGGTCCTGCTATGTACATGGATGTTACTTAGACACATGGCACCTACCTTAACATTACTACGGTATTCCCTAATGACAGTGGCATCTTTCAGCAGGATAACACACCCTGCAAAAAAAAAAAAAAGGTTCGGGGATAGTGTGAGGAACATAACAAAGAGGAGAAGGTGTTGACTTGTCCTCCAAATTCTTCCGATCTTAGTCCCAGTTAAGTATCCGTGATGCAACAAATCTGATTTATGAAGGAGAGAGAATTAAAGGACATATCTGCTGCTAATGGCTTGGTGCCACAACACACCTCCGTCTACGTATGGACTTCAAAGATCTTTTGAAGTCCATGCCTAGAACTGGTTTGGTTGCAGAAGGGGGTCCTACACAATATTAGATAAATATTTGTTTATTATAAATGTTATACACATAGGCTATATGTCTGAGGGAATAATG
Organism: Clarias laeviceps; assembly: GCA_030014305.1. Lineage (NCBI taxonomy): Eukaryota > Metazoa > Chordata > Actinopteri > Siluriformes > Clariidae > Clarias > Clarias laeviceps. The sequence continues at coordinate 25,072,453 of JAQMYJ010000001.1, forward strand.
TCCAGTAGATTCATTGTAAGATGAGGAAGCCTGGATTGCAAACATGTTCACTGGGGTTGAGACCAGGGTTCTGTGCAAGGGTTCTTCCATTTCAGCTTTGGAACTACATGACTAGATGGACCTCAGTTTGTACACAGAGGCATTGCCATAGCAGAACAGATCTGAGCCCCTTAGGTTCAGAGGAAAAAATGTAATGCTACAGCATACAAAGAGATTTTAGAGAGCTGCGTGCCGCCAATTTTGCGACAACAGTCTGCATAGAAACCACATATTGGTGTGAAGGTTGGGTGTCCACAAACTTTTGGCCCTACAGCGTGTATATTTTGTCACTCCAACAATAATCAACTTTTCAGGAAAGTAATGTCTAGTTAATGTGTTTTACATATTTGTAATTTTTTGTAATTGTAATGCATAACCATCCTGCTGAGTTTTTATCTATTAGTACATTTTAGAGAGTAAACAGGGTATAATTGCAATTAGTCCAAAAATCAGAAAAATACCCCAAACTGTCATTTCTATCTATAAGGTCCTTGAAAATCTAGGAGTAATTCACAGGGACTTTGCATTTTACCCAGTTTCTTTATATTTTTGTGATCTACTAAAGTAAGGGTACTACACATCACTTTTGTTACACAAGTCTGCCTCCCACTGTTTGTATGCCGCCAAAATTATGTCTAGCTGCTCATAATTCTTCTCCCACACATTTTTTGGTGTAACTAGTAATATACAATCTTTCAGTTTATCATACACTGCCTGCCCCAAAAAAAAAAAAAATCTCCATTGCAAAAGATTCAAATTATTCGTCTGCATCGAATAATGAAGGCAATTAAGATTTAAAATGACTGGAGTTGGTTTGAGAACTGTCCAAGACATTCAAACATGTAAGACTGTGCTGAATCTTCAACTTTGTGAAAAAAATTAATCAGCGAAAAAAAAAAAAAAAAATTCATAAATGAAGATGACTTAACCGTTAAATAAAGAAATGTAAAAAAATAAAATAAAAACTGAATATAAATCCCATATTTAATAGAAATCCACGTACTAGTGATAAAAATATTGGAGCGATGGGCGTGTCAGGGTAAGAAGGAAAGAGCATGAAGCAATGCATCCATCATGCATAGTGCCCACTGTACAAACCACTGGAGGTAGTGTTATGTGGCAAATAAAATGAAGTCAGCTGATGACCTGAAATGTACTGAATGACCAGGTTATCACATCTTTGGAGATTTTCTTAGTGGTTCTGAGATCATAAGAAATCATTTCCACATATGAATTTGTAGATACCACTCGTAACCAGATTGTATACAGTGTATACAAAAACATGTACATCGATGAAATGAGAATTCTCTTACTTGCATCATATATGAAGATGTTTATTCCCTAACCGAACACTGAATGATGTAAATGCAGCCTGATTAATCAGAAATATCCTGGCAATGTAGCATCGCTATGCTTATCTGAGGTCAGCTTTGTCACCTGGATTGTTTTGATGTATTAATTTTACATAAGAGCGAAAATTTGGCATTTAGCTCAACCGTCCTAAATGATTGTCTTAGATCCAGTCAGTGAATCCTAACCCAATCTCAGTTTCTTTAGTGTTACTGCTAACAGTCTGGTGAACTCATCTCACCTTTCAAAAACTTGGTTCTGACATTTTAACCGATGATATTCAGCTGCCCATCTAGGCTTGTTAACAGAACACACGCGTTTACAACATTTACAAAGTCAACTGGCAGAACTCAAGCATGTGATGCAAAAACAAGAGGGATGGCATATTTGAAGAATTTATTGTTTGATAAATCCAGAACCAATGACTCTAATACAATGTTTAGAATCTTAACAGAACATTAGTGATGGAGAAAAAAAAAAACTTTTTTTTTTTTTGTTTTGTTTAAAACAAAATGTGTGTGGAGGGTCAGCGCATAAGAGGACACTGGAACCAAACTGACGAATTAGAAACGTTTTCAAATGAACATAAAAAAAAAAAAAAAAAAAGAAAAAAGAACAAAATCTTTCACAGTAGGTGATGACAAAAAAACAAACAAAAAAATCATTAAGCACGAGTATTTTCTAAGTCAAACCCCACAAATGGGATTGTCCCCAATATTATTGACCACAATAAAAAAAAAATTAATTACAAGTTTAAAAGAATCCCAAAACTCGAGCAGCAGAGATGACGGCTGAATGAGTTTGAGCAGGTGGACAGAGTTGGTCAGTCTTACGCCGAAAGGTCGCTTTTATTGAAACGCTCCTGATCGTAGACTTCTGCCACGACCTTGCGACCCGCAAACCACCGGTTGTTCAGGGCCTGGATGGCCTTATTCATTTCGCCGCTATCAGAGAACTCCACGAAGATCTTAACGATGATCTCGGCGTCATCTTCCTCGCCTTGGCGTTCCTGGTAGATTATGACCCGGTTAACGGCACCAAACTTCCCGCACTCCTCCGTCACTTCTCCCTCCAGGTCATCGTCTATGTCTTCAGGGCCCACCATATTGCGCAACACCATTACTGTAGACTATACATCGAAAAAAAAAAGTTAAGTCAGTAAGGTTTAAATTAAAACATTGCTTTTAGCTTCATAGGCTGTGGTACATTTTATCAACAATGTCAATGTACAACACTATTATATCACATCAAAGTTAATCAAAAGATAGAATACTGAGACATGAGGTGAAATTGTCATGGGCTGAATACTGAACATCCAGTGTACACGCATTACTTGTGTTTGTGACACTGTTTTTGTATCATGGCAGAAATCCATGACAAGTCCATTATCCTTTTGCTTTTCAACACACAACCGCAATAATAAGAAAAAAACTAAACTGAGTAGTTATGATGTGAACCCAGTGTTTATTCACCAAGACAAAGACTTAAATAATCTTAACAGCAACAATCCCATAAGTCAGTGTTTCTCAACTGATGTTTCTACCACACACATTTTAGGGTTTTCTCAGCTTCCAGTACACCTGATTTAACTAATCAGCTAATTAACAGCCTTTCCTTAATTGAAGTGGGTGTGATAGATCGGGGACAACACTAAAACTCGCAGGGCAGGGGTTCCCAAGGGACCAGAGTTGAGAAACACTGACATGAGGGACAAGCCATCCAAATGCCATCAGTGCAGCTGTGGTGCAAACACAAACGGCTTATTTTCCCCCTCAATGCTAAATGTGGAGATGCACCCAGAGGATTTCGCAGGCACAGCACTCTTGCTGTTTTTGTTCTCCTAAAGAGCAAGACAGGTTGTGTCAAAATATTTGCCGTTATAACATTGGGTCACATACGTTTTTACAAAACAATCTCTAACTGGAACATAGAGGCTTCGCAAAAATGTTAAGTCTTTATGATGATTTATTTATTTTTAAATCCTGACTGTATCTTCACCAAATACAGAAAGCTAAATTATACATAAACCATTCCTGCCTGGCTGCATCTATTTTGTTTATTACCCATGCCCTAGTTTGTTGTCATGGTTGCAGCTGCTTTTCACTCACCCCTGAGTGTGTGGCTGCAGGGCTGTCCTCACTGCTTCTGCTCTTCTCCTCCTCGCTCACACTCCTCTGCTCTGCAGCGTCCGGTCGAGCGTCGCCTTTTTCCTGCTGCTTGTCCTGCACCTCCCTCTTAACCTCGGCCTGCTGCTGAGTCGTGCTTGTCGGTGTTCCGGTCGATGTGGCACTGGACGTGATGGGCGGCGATGCCAGCACAGGGTTTACCAGGCCCACTTGAGGCACGACGGGCAGAGTCGGCCGAACGGGTGTGACACCTTACAAAGAAGAAGGGAAAAAAAAATAAAAAAATGAGAGAGGAAGAATTTGACATTTATTTAGTCACCATTTTCTCTTAATAAATCTAGTGTCAGACCGGTTATTAAGCCCGGGGCCTGGGCTGCCAGCACTGCCTGAGGGAGTCCTATCTGCTGGCTGAGGAGCTGAGCGGGAGACGTCAATGAACCCAGCACAGACGCCCCTGCAACAGCCTCCTAAACAACACGTCACACACACACACACGGAGAACACACAAGACAAGAGAACTGTTGAAAAGTGTCATGAAATCTGATTAAAAGACGCCAAAAACCACATATTAAAATGTAATAACCAGAGAATGTGTAATTTAAATCTGGAGGACGTAACTCCAAGATTAATGAACAGTCACAATTTTTTTTTTATTTTTATTTTTTTAAACAAATTGTTTACCTGAAGTCTTGCAAAAGCTACAATGCTGCAACAAGGCAGACATTTTTGTGTTTCTAAGATCTACACAATCTGTGCCAACTGGCATAGTGCACCAGCAAGAGCACCACTTCATCAGGGAAGCAGAAATATTTCGTCAAGGCAATAGTGTCTGCCAGTAGGTTACAAGGAAGGGAGTGAGATTTAAAAGGAGTCAAAACACACACACTACTCTCAGTCAGTTGAAATTCCATTAGCTCACCCTTCACTATTAATGTAGGGAAAAAAGTGCTCTTTCGGCATATTCTCTGTGATAACTCGTACCAGCATACTGTGACGTTAAAATCCAAGGCTCCCACACAAAGTACGTTAAGGCTAGCGGTTCTGCCCTGAACCGAGTGCCGAGCCGTCTCCATCCAACAGAGCCGAGATCTCTCACCTGGGCTGTGATTTTAGCAGTGGCGGCAGCAGCGGCTACAGCCGCAGCAGGCGGCAAACCGCCCGGGGTCGTCGGGGTCAGCAGCGGCATGGGAGGAGTCACGGCTTTTCCCACTCTAAGGTACTGACCTCCCAGGTCAAACAGGTTCATGGAGGACACTGCGTCTATTGATGACTGCGCCTTTTCATATTCTAACCACATAAAAAAAAGTTTAAGTCACAATACAACATAGGAAGTTAATTACTTCTGATGACCGAGATGTAATAAAATTCACCACATTACAATGGACCAAGATTACCACCATAGATGTGCATTTTAGTACACGGTGCTAGCATGTGTGACTGCATCAAATAATTTGTATAAATATGTAAACAATGTGCTGATCATGTAAATGATTTACACCAAGAAATGAGAATAGATTTCCTTAAAAGCCAGACACACGTCTCTGAATTCTCAAGATCAGATCAAGGCTTTAACAGCTTCTCTTTTCTTCAGCTCACCGATGAAGCAGTAGCCTTTGTGCTTCCCTGTGGTGTGCTCTCGGGCCAGCATGCAGGCTTTAATCTTGCCGAAGGCCTCAAAGACGCTCTTGATGTCGTCGTCGGACAGATCCGGGTGCACCGAGGCTACATAGATGCGATTGTATGCGCGCGCCTCTTCTGCTAGCTGGTCGATGATGGGCTGCGCTTGTCCGATGTTACCTGGCCGTCCTACCTACAGCATATATACCAGCACAGGGGCTACTGAGCATCGGTGTAGGGAGTTATGTCGTGTCGAGGTGTCTTCTTTGTGTGCGAGTGATACCTGAAAATATCTCTTACATCAGTGGTCCCCCAACCACTGGCCCCACACACAAAGAATTAAAATGTACATGTGATTTTATTTCCATTCTACTGACTATCAGAGTTTGTAGAATGATCATTGATCTTACTTAGTCTGCTCACATGCTCCAAGCCCGCTCCATACAACGAATGCAGCCTTAAAAGTGTGTTTAAACAACTTCAACGTTCTGGATTAAAATCAAGGCGGAATATCGTGAAATCGCCACAAAAGCACTTAAAACCCTGCTTTCATTATTGAACAACCTATCTTTGTGGGATGGGGTTGTCTGCAGTGAGAGCAATGAAAATTAAATCAATGTGCAGACTGGACATAAGGAACACAATTCAGGTGTCACGGTCCCTCATCACTCCTAGATGGGAACGTCTTGTGACAGGGAAACAAGCTCCTGACTCTCACTAATTCTGTGTTATGGTGTCATTTATTATGCTTGGTTGTGCGCACGTGAATGCCATCTTACAGAAAGAAAAACAAAACTGGCCCGTGGTGCAAAAAAAAAAAAAAATGTAATAAAAAGATCGTCTTACATCACTGGTAAATGTCTGATTTTAAAAACACCCTTTACACTCTATTCCTGAGAGTTTGCCACTGGTTACATGATAAGAACGAAAAATATTGTTTCTAATCGTCTCATGCTACTAAAATACACAGCGCTACATGACGGCAGTGGTGCGTTAGTGTTCCTAAATATGCCCTTGTGTAAGTGTTTAATGGTCAGTTGCGCCCTGTGTGTTGTCTGTGCTGCAGGTGGGGCGGCCAAGCGACAGCAGCCAGGCACAGCCCATCATCAGGACACGCTAGCCTGAGAGCAGCACGCGAATACATCACGCACCAAAACTGTACCTACAAGAAACAGGACTCGAAAAACAAACAGGACAGCAGTGCGGCCAAAAGTGCACACAAATCCACACTGTCAGCAAGGACACACGCATTTACTCTGTCTCTCACACACAGTTAACAAATCGACTCACCACAAATTCACACAGGACACATCTCAAGAGCGCTGAACTTGGTCATTCCACACCAGACACGTTACAGTATATATACACACACTACTGAGACAGAAGCATGCTTTTATATACATCTATACATATCTATAGATATAATAAAATTGTAAAGTTTTTACAGTTTTAAATTTTAATGAGTAATAGAACATATCAAAATGTTTTTTGAATTTTTCTTCTTGAGCTTTTACATCACATAAAAACTACTGAACGAACTTTAATCGGGTTTTCAGGGGTGTATTTTTTCCATAACACATGCTTTGTTTCATTGCAGAAGATATGCTGCTTTGAAATTGAAATGGAAAACGCCCTTACACAAAATCGACCTTGAAAAAATTAATTAGTTCAACTCAAAATTAAACAGATGGTGCTGTAGATTTTTTTTATTTATTTTTTAAATATGCGCTTATGAGTGAGCCATTTAATAAATGAAATCACCATTTCTCGCACTTCACGATAAAATTTCTAAATTTAACAGATGGCGCTGTACATTTTTTAAAAACATACTTATGAGTGTGCAATTAAATTCCACACGAGCAAAGCCGCGGGCGCATCTTGTAGCAAATATGATTGATGGCAGTGAAATTCTTCATTCACTTTGCATTTGTAAAGCCAGAATAGGGCGATGCATGGGTTTAGGTTTTACATGTCTCTAGCCTGCATTTGAAGCAGGTGGTGTGGAATTATACCCTTGTTAAAATTAAAATGTTGCCTTTCATATTAAACTCTACAGAAATATGTCCAGTGTGAACAGGCTTTTACTTCTCTCGCTCTCTCACATACACTCACACGGAGAAATAAAAACAGAAGCAAGGCATTTACTCAGAAAATGGGGGCAGCCACTGAACACTCCAGTCTGTAAGAAGGCTTAATGAAAGAGAAAAGAGAAAGGGGGGGGGGGGGGGGTAAAAGGTCCGGGGCTTTTGGTGTACATATTTGATACTGAAATAAAGTCTGAATCAGATCACTTTGGAGAATCACAGAATTTAGTTTCATAGAGTTACTCCAGAGTTTTCAGAAACAGGAACACCTCATTACTAATGAATTTGCTGAGTCATGCTGCATCATTTTTAAAGGTGCAGTTACAATAGTATTTTAAAATGCAGAATTATCTTCTGACTTGTATATAAAAAAATAGAATCAGAAATATTGTCATTATCACTAAAAATCTAATAGTATAACTTAAAAGCCTGGTGTATATTGTAAATATTAATTATTTTCTCACTGTTAGTAATATTTCAGCTTTGCTATTGTCATTTTAGCATTGTGTGTGTGTGTATGTTCTGGGGGGTGGGTTGTGTAAAAGGGATAAAAAAAAATTTTTTTTTTAAGTAAAATCAAGAGGAACATTGTTCTTTCTTCAATAATATACCATACAGAAAGCAATTTGAAGAAAGGTGCACAAAGAAAAAGGTTTACCACTTACATGTATAATGTATACAACTTACATTTTTTCTTACTCAAAGTTTTATTATTTCGACAACTACTCCGTGACCAACCTTTATATTCCTTCCACCCAGCATGACAGAGTTCATCTGCTCCAGAGCCAGCTGAGCAGCCTCAGGCACCTCATACTCCACAAAAGCAAAGCCCTAATAAAATAAAATAAAGACACTCGAAGTAATCAATAAAAATGACAACTGGAGGATTTTCTGCTTAATGCTGTGGTTCATCTTTACTCCCCACTTCTATACAATTTAGATGCAGTGTCCGTGGTTCTACAACACAGACTTATAGAAACCCGTGCATCACAAGATACAAGAGTCGTGGCTATACCTTGTGTTTCATGGTGACCGAATCCCAGGACATATCGATACTCTTGATCGGGCCGAATGGTGCGAAAGCCTGCCGGATGGTGTCCTCCCCGAGCTCGTAATAGATGGAACCCACGTAGACGCGACACATGATGGCAAGAGCTCGCTGCCTCTGTGCTGCCACCTGGTGTCATGTAGGGGAGAGACAGACAGAGAGAGAACACGGGCTGTTGAAAGAATGTCAACCAAAACGATGGCATCACAACACACAGAAAAAAAAAAAAAAGAGGAAAAAAAAAACTTAAAATTTTTAATACAATTTCAAAACAAATGCCTATTTCTAGTCCTCTTTGGGTTTCATATGCTTATGTGTATGAACTTACAACTTAAGCATAATTGCCAGGGAAGTTAGAGTAGATGCAGAGAAGCCCTTCTGTTTAACAGTGAGCTCAGGGGGGGGGGTTTACTTTGAGCCTGCACAGCACACATTTCAAAACATGTACAGTTATGACTAACCTGGAGTGCAAAGATTCCAACAAGACAATTTCAACAAAACCATACCATCAAAACCACAATTATGAGCTGAAACCTGAGGTGCCTCCTTTGGTGGCTTTTGGACTTACGCTGGAATTCTCCAGGAAGGGCGAATCTGCACAAACCACATAACCTAATAATTAAATGTTAACAGGGTTGTTGATTTTTTTTTTTCCTTTAATTACAAACGTTAGGAAAGTTTTCCCTACCTAAATAAGCCTACGTGACTTTTTTTAAAATTGCTGTTGGGTGCCTTTTCTTGGCTAGCCTTCTTATACATCCCACCAAGCTGGCTCTGATAGTTCACAGCATATTTACAAAGGAGACATGGATTGCCAACACCCCCAATGGACACACACACGCACTCAGACACACACATGAATGTTTGTTGAACATGGATCCTATGTGTGTTAAGAATCACTGGAAAGTGATCAAATATTTTAAAGGATGATTATAAGGAGAAGAACTAGGCTAATGCAATATCCTTCTTCCTAGTCCTTCTAACACCTACACACCTGGGACCTAAATACAGTCTGCAGGGGTGCAAATATCTAGAACTTGTGATGAAATGAGTGAGCAACCACACACATCATTCGCCGCACCAAAAAATAAAAATAAAATAAATTGCCATGTCTACTTTTGAAATATGCTGAGACAAATGTCTGGTCATCAGCTTTATATATCTGGCCTACTATGGAAAAGTCATAGTATCAAAAATGCGCACAGAGAAAGAAATAGTTTAATAATCTATTGACCGATTGAAAGGGTGAGAGAGGATCTCCAAAGCCCATAGTCACTGCTGCCATCTGAAACACAGTAAAATGGAAAAGTGCTGAAAAGTAGGTTAGATATGTTTTTATTTCTTTTGCAAGACAGATATCAGATTCCAGACAGAAGCAAAGTTTTGTAGCCTATTCTTTAACTTCTGTTTCTGCTCAGTTTAAAGCTTCACCCATCCCTTGACATTGTGTTATTAAACATGATCGCTGAATGACACTTAAGTCTGGCTGAAAGGACAATGAGAAACCACAGTTTTCTGAATTCATGTTAAAAAAACAAAAAAAAAATCTAAAACAGCAAAACAGTCTAAAATTGTGTACTGCTTGATACATTTATTAAAATAAAAACAATAAACACATTCACATTCCTGCTCACTTAAAGACTTTATGCAATCAGCTGATCATGTGGTAGCAGCACAACGCATAAATCCGTGCACATACGGATCAACAGCTTCGCATCCAATTTCAGAACAAAGGTGAATACGTCATATCTTTGACTTCGCCAGTGGCATGGTTGTTGACACCAGATGGGATGGTTTAGAGTACTTCAGAAACTGCTAATCTCCAGTGATTTTCATACACAATAGCCTCTGGACTTTTTACACAGCAGTGTGAAAAACAAAGAGCGTACGGTCAGGTGCAGCAGTGCGAATGAAACGTAGTTTGAGCATATAAGACTATAAATCATGCTGTGATTTATAAGCTAAGCTACCACAGCAGAAGACCACATTAGGATACAGTACTGTCAGCCGAGATACAAAAGCCTGAGGCTACTACATTGGGGGCATAGGCTCATCAAAATCTGATCAGCTGAAAATTCCATGTTTATATTATTAACATAAACTGACACGGATGTTATGGATTGTGCTGCTGCCGTATGGTTGTCTGACTGGATAAATACATAAATGAGCAGGTGTTCCTATATAGAGTGCATAAGAAACAAAATTTTGTCGAGTCCAATTCCCACCCGTCTTGTTAGGGCACTCCCACATCAGCGACAGCTACCAACCAGGAAGAGTGTTATCCGATTCCTTCTGCTTGCGTGGGCACACAGACACCCGGATTGGCTAGTCTCGCTACTGATGTGGGAGTAAGTGTGTTCCACCCAAAAGCCAATATTCGCTCTTTTTAGGCTCCCGGCTACAGATGGCTGTAGCATCACCTGCGTATTAAACGTGTGAGCTCCGGATGATAGTGTGGCGAGCACTTTACCGTTGCGCCACATGAGAGCCCAGATTTCTTTATAACAACTGAATTAAGCTTGTCACCATATCTGTTACCATTACTTTCCCATTATTTCAAGGATCAATATTTGACAGTAAAAAACAAACAAACAAAAAAACCCAAACAGGCCACATGTCAGTGGTTCTCTGGGATTCACCTAAACAACTATCTACTCCAACTCTCTCTGTAACTCGAATGTGTATACAATGAGTAAAAACTAAAAAATAAAGGACTGATTATTAAATGAACATTAGTGTTACTAAGTCAGACACTCAGAAACCACTCTGGACCACTCATGTGTAACATATAGATGTGTTCAAGAAACACAGTACTATGGAACACAGGCTTTGCCAGAGTGGATTTTTCCCTTTGCTCACCTGCAGGTTGGTAAGCTGCTGCTGTTGGTGAGCTATGGTTTGCTTCACCAGGACGCTCTTAATGCTCTGCTCCATAGCATATTTCTTCGCCTGTAAAGTGAAGGGTAACGGTTAAGATTTATCAGTGAGGATTTGACGAATTCACTGTGAAGACTAGTCATTTATATGGAAGGGACTCTGTTGCAGACAAAGGTTCAAATGACCTCTGACCTAAAGCTAGATGAAAGTTTAAAAAATATCCAGCCAGCTAAATAATAATGCGAATTATACATCTAAACGAATCAAACAATTGTAAAATGTGCATAATCAAACACTACATCACCCTCTGCAGTGCCTCCTGCTGCTCTGGAGTGAGGGGTGGCAGACCCAGCTTGGAGCCTGTGCCTTGACCATTCTCCATCATCAAAGACTTGCCTCTCTGAAACAACCAACAAAGAAAAAAGAAAAAAAAAAAAAAAAAAAAGACAATACATATGTTTAAAGCTTTCTCTGTTAAACAAGGTGTTATACCGTTATAGTTTATCGAGATGCTGGCAATGCTAATGAGACAGATTGTATAAAATAATAAAAATTAGGTTTGGAGGTGGAAGACATTCAAGTGTTCATACTTACCTACGAGGCTCCGATTGACTGAGGGGACCAGGTTTGATATGGCGGTGGAGGAGATTTTCGGCACAAGGCTTACTCACTAATTCTCAGCAATCTAAAACTGATGAAACATCAAGACACAAAAAATAAACACACAATTTACAACACTGACGCATAATACCAGCTTTAGTGCCAACCAACAACCACAATAAATACGGCTACTGGGATTCTGTGTACATCACAGCAGCAAGTTTTGTAAATGGTAGGTCCTATAAATTGACCTACAGCCTGACTGATAACCATTCAGACATTTTATCTGCTAAAGCTGGGTTTATGCCCTTCGATATCAGTAGTCTTAAGCTTATTACCGGTCACGCAGATCCTAATCCTTAAGGTTAAGGACAAAAAATACACAAGTTTTTTTTAGAAAAAGGAAAAAGAGGACAAGGAAGATAATGACCAGAAGATGGCAATGGTCCAACGTGGTGGATGCCAACCAGCAGTAAACACCAATAAGTAGAAAAACGGCCAATCCCAATAAAATCTTAGAAGAACTCTAAAGCTGAATCTGCTACTGATAAAATTAACCAAAATCTCTATGTTGTGATTAAAACATTTATCAAAGGGAGTTCAAGGTAATGAGGAGAACATTTCTGTTAATTAGCATGGCTTCACCATTAATAATGATGTACCCGCCTCGAGTTTCATGTAATCCTGCTGCATATTGTGTTCGTATACTTTAGTATTGGCTGTCTTTGGTTGCTATGGCGCTAAATCATCTGCCCTGACCACAGATTTACATTCACAGCATTTGAGAGTCATGCAGAAAGGCCTGAGTTCAATTCCCACCCAACACTCAAACCCAAGCCACTGGATGCAGTGCGAGTCCCAAGCCCGGATAAAATGGGAGGGTTGCTTTAGAAAAGGCATCCAGCATAAAACCAGTACCAGGTTGTGTGTGTGAACTGGATCGGACAGGATCACCAAAAAGACTAACAGCAGTAGCATTTGGCAGGCGCCTCTTTCTAAAGCGACTGATCTCATTATACATCTGAGGAGTTGAGGGTTAGGGGCCTTGCTCAAGGGCCCAAGGGAAGCAAGTGTAGCAGTCATTGTTGGTGGGGTTTGAACCTAGGACCTTCCTAAATTAATCCTAGCTTAATCCTGCACAAAAATAAACTATTTGTGACGACATTGCTATACACATCTCAACCCTGACCTCTTGACCTTATCGCGTTCTGCGATATCAGTATTGTAGAACCTGTTGTTATAACAACCAATATATATCGCTCACCCCTGACTTAGCGACCCGTCTGCTAGCATAACGCTGCCACACGGCTATGTCTGAACGCAGAGGTCCAATCATCTCCACTTGTTCATTTGCTCAACTAATAACGAAAATTTTTGATAAGATGTGTTCTACGCTGTTTAAACAATCATTAAAAAAAAAATCCACCAAAAAGCAATTAGCATTAACTAGCCGGCTGTCGTTAGCATCGCTGTAGCAATTCAAGCTATACAAATGGCGGCTAACGAAGTTCTGCTGTCCAGCTCTCTCATATACACATCTACATAGTTTAAGCATAACCAAACTGTAAGCACTTTAACCAGAATTCACGTTTCGCATAGCTTTAGCCGGGTTGTTTTTGCACGGAGTTAGCACGCTAATGCTAACGGTGTTTAAATGCGCGCGGCCGCGTAGGTGTTCTCCATGCTAGCGCCCTCGTTTCTCTCGCTCACACACACAGAAGAAAACTCTAACTCCACCCTTTTCATCATTTCTAAATTAAATGTAACGTTAACGTACACAGTATAAACGTTATCCATACAGAAGTTAAGTTATATCAAAACGTTGCCAACGCACGAGCCCGTTAGCCGCTAATGCTAGTCCTGAAACGCGCTGTTTTTTGTTCAAGGCCTCGGCTGTGTTCAGTCAGAGCTGACGCTACCTGAGAATTATCACGCGCACACGTGAATACAGCGCCGTTTGAACGTGCAATGCGAACAACAAACACAATTTACAAAACAGGATAAAAAGCGTAGATAACAGTTTAGGAATAATAATAAAAAGTAATAATACCGCAATGTGCTGCGTTGCCGCCATGTAGAGTGATAAGCCGCAGTGTCCTGAGTTCTTCTCGGATTTGCCCCTATCTTGCGAGGAAAGAAAGTGCGCCACCTAGCGTCCACTCTATTCACTGCCGAGATAAGAAAGGGGGAATGGAGGCCGAAGTTGGAAATTCATTCATTCATTCACCTTCTATACTGCTTATCCTTGTACAGGGTTACAGGGGCCTGGAGGCTATACCAGGAGATTTAGGGCACAAGTCACGGTACACCATGGAGAGGATGCCAATCCATCACAGACATGGGCACACACACACACACACACACACACACTATGGGCAATTTGGGAACACCAATCAGCCTAATCTGCTTGTTTTTGGACTGTGGGAGGAAACCAGATTACCTGGAGGAAACCGACCAAGCACAGGGAGAACATGCACAACTCCATGCACACAGACCCCGAGGCAGGAATCGAACCATCAACCTCGATTTAAAGTATAGCTCTAAGAAAGCTACAATACTAAAGTCCTTGTTTTAAAGCAGGGGTCTCCAAATCCAGTCCTGGAGGGCTAGTGTCCAACACAGTTTGATGATTCTTCTCCTCAAACACAGCTGATTTAACTAATCTGTTAATTACTAGGTTCAGTGGGTGAGTTTAGGTGTTGGTGAATTACAACCTGTAATTCACCAATAACTAATTATTCACCATCACCTAACACTGGCCCTCCAGGACTGGATTTGGTTTTAAAGGAATGGTTGCACTAGGATACTTTAAATTATTTATCGACATTGCACAATACAATATTAATACAAATCCTGTGTATTTTAATGTACAGTATGTGACCATGTGCAATGTTACACACACTCAGTTATGCATATACATGTACATACATACATTCATACATACACACACAGACACACACTTACTCACATATACACATATACAAGTTGACTGGCTCTTCTCGTATATGTGTATATGTGAGCTTTTCATTGTATTGTTGCCCTGTGTTGACATGCAAATGACAAATAAACTTGATCAAACACGGTGCTAACCACTGCAGCACTATGTTGCCATTTACAGATGTTTTAGAAGGAAAAAGAAAATACAATACACAATAGAAAACCCTTTATTTTTTTTTATTTATTTATTTTTTTTACTGATTTTCATGTCTAAAAAACCTAAATAAGCAAAGTGCATTTGTTTTAATACCTGAAAAACCAATTAAACAAACAGACTTTAAAGGACAACACATCAAGACACTGTAATAATCAAAATGTTCAGGTGCACCCCATCCTTCAATATAAAAAAAAAACAGAGAATTTCACCAGCTGATCAAAAAGGACCGAAAGAGGCTAAATCTGAAATTGATTGGTTGGAGTCAGGATTTTTCTTTGCCATTTAAAAACTAAATTTAACACACAAAAGACATGACATGTGAGTGTCCTTAAAGACTGTCAAAATGCACAGCAGCCTAGTCTGAGAAATGGCACAGTCTGACTTTAATCCTAAACCATGGCACAAAAATGTTGTGGTCGCTAGATGGAGACACTGAAATTTTTTTTTTTGCACAATTGGATCGTGACATCCCGACCACACAGGGAACATGATGTACAGTGACAGAAGATGCCCAAGTCTAACTTTTTCGTGCCCATAGAACGGAACGTGAAAGTCTGTAAGCTGTTAAATAACTCGAAAGGGCTTCCTGTTAACCAACAACTGAACAGCTGACTGTCAAACAGGGAAACTGTTACATTTATTAGAAACAGGGATAGTTGCAACATTCTCCAAATAGACAGTTAATTGATGAGTATAGTAAGTTTTTAATAGAAAATATAAACTTTATTACACTGTATTATTGCGCATTCCTAATGTGAGGTGTGGGATGGGTCCGGAATGACTTGCCGTGCGATCTGGATTCGAATTGGAGTCTGGTCTTTAAGCCCTGCTCTAGAGCCACTCAAGCATAAAAAAAATTCTCAGGACATCAGCAGTCTCTGAAATACATGAAACAACCAATAAACACATCTAAGCCAAAGAAAACTGAAGATTGCTCTGGGACATCCTTATAATTATGTATTAGATTAAAGATCTAAAAATCAAGTTTACTATATTTACATTGTTTTTACTGCATACTGAATTCTATATGGTTGAAATGACCACAAAGGCCTACTTTGGTACAGCGGATCGACCGGTCTGCACACAATCTGGCACACGGATGCCCTTCCTGACACAACCCTCTGGGCTCAGTGTCTGGGCAATGACATGAGTGTATGAACACAGTGAAATAAACGGTTTTCAGTTGACTTTTCTTTTGATCCTTTGTTCCTGCAGCCCAAATATACAGTACATAGACTGAATTCATCCAGAAATCTGAATAGATAGAAAGATAGATAGATAGAAACTTTCTTTTGAAATCTTGAGGTCATCAGCAGTCGTATAAGCATTTCACTTCATAACATACTGTGCATGACTGTGTATGTGCCAAATAAAATTTTAATTTCAATTTGAGATAGATAGATAGATAGATAGATAGATAGATAGATAGATAGATGAATTGTCATGCCTTTAGGGTCTTAACTGTAAATAAACCAGCTCATCCCTCAGTACAGATTTACTTAAAAAATACTCAAATACTAGAAGCATTATTTAAATGTTGCAATAATATTTAGACTCTTTATTAAATTCATAAATTATTTTAATTTCTAAATGTTGTACAGTACTTACAAATATCATTTGTATTGTAAAGTTGTACTTATTATCATCATTTTTTAAAGGCATGAATAAATAGTCATTCAGAAGTAAGTCTCTTTTTATTGGTTATATTAATACTGTAAAATTACTCTAGTCTTTTTTTTCTTTCTAAATGGTGTCAAATCTGACCCGAAGCTCTTAATCCACTCTGAAGAATATGAGGATTAGGCAAGCAACATCACCAATCTGCAGACAGAGTGTGAGAGAAAAAAAAAGAAAGAAGAGAGATACAGACAGTCTGCACTTTGATTTAGGATTCCAGTCAACCAGTGAGTGTATGAATGAAAGGAACTCTAAGTTTATATATATATGGTGGTGAAGAATGGTTCAGAGAACTCTGCTGCTCGGTGAGTATTTATTATAAAACGGACACAAATATGCTAGAATTGAGTTTTTGGGAGAAAAGCTGAATTTTGACAGTGATGTGCTGAAATTATGTCATTTTTAATACACAGGAAAACCATATGCAATGATGAATAAACTGTTCTAATGTTTAAAAAAGTCATTTGGACAAAATACTACTGTTTTCACTTTATGGTTTATTGCAATGACATACAATTGTTGCAGATCACCATTGTTGCAGATAAAATTGCGCTTTTGCCTACAGTAACACAGGAAAAATTAGGAAATCAAACTATGCTTAATAATACTTTTCTTAGTTTTTATAGCTTTTCTTAAACTTGGATTTTCTGGAACACCAACAAGCTCAAAAAGGATTACAGGTACGGAGTACCAATTCACATTCATTTTCAACGTACTGTTTATTAATGGGAAACCTGTATTTCAGTTGAAAACAACTCAGGAGTGACGCCAGAAGGTCTGTGTGGTGCCTGGGTTAAAGAACCCGATGGAGGTTCCTTTACTTCTCCTAATTATCCTGAGAAGTATCCTCCTGATAGAGAATGCACATACATAATAGAAGGTCAGCTGGTGATATTAGCAAATGTGACTAGCCAACTCAGTCTGCCTCTCATATAGCTTTACACATCGTTGTCCATTCCTTGTGTTTTGTAGCATCTCCAAGACAATGCATCGACTTATACTTTGATGAACAGTACGCCATAGAGCCATCTTGGGACTGCAAGTTTGATCATGTTGAAGTTCGAGATGGACCATTCAGCTCTTCACCCATTATCGGCCGATACTGCGGGCAGCAGAGCCCCATGTATGTGAGGTCCAGTGGGAGATACCTTTGGATTAAATTTGTTGCAGACAGTGAACTCGAGGCCATTGGGTTTTCTGCAAAATACAATTTTACTCAAGGTAAGAGAAGAGTTAGCCAGAGCCGTGTAGAGGTAAATCATGTGTACAGGCCAGCTCGTGTCCCCACAGGAGGTATTAATGGGGACATAGCCTCAAACTAAATTAAGTCGACCACACTTCTGCCGTAGACAGATATGACATAGGAGCTTGTTTTCAGGCATTAGAAAAGAAACATGCATATTTCTTTTTTTTCATAGCCGTAAGGTAACCACTATGCCGAGTCAGTTTTGATGTCTGGACCCTACCATTTCACAATCCCTCTTTCCTTCTCCTAATCTTTGCAATACATGTATGTACCTTACAGCACAGTGAAATTATATCCTAGTTAGGAATCTGGGGTCAGAGCGCAGGCGCAGACAGATTAAAGCACCCCTGGAGCAGATAGGTTTTTTAAGGGCCTTGCTCAAGGACTCAACAGTGGCAACTTGGCAGTAGTGGGGCTTGAACCCCCGATCTTCCAATCAACCGATTGAGCCACCACTGGCCTTCAATAAAAGGAAGTTCATTGTATCATATACACTCTGCATACTTTACCTCTGTTTGTGCAAAATGATCCGATATAATTTCTTCTTATTGGCTAAGAAACAAGATCTTGGTGTAAAACCCAATTTACAATTCCAATTTTAACCACTAGGTGGAATAATAACTTTATGGAGATAAGTGGGAAAGTAAGGGTTCTTTCACACTGGGGACTTGCTAACAGGGGTTTCGTAATGGAGAGGGGGTTGAGTAAGGGGGTGTTTCCAAGGGCACTTGAGTGACAGAGGCCCCTTAAAACTGTTATGGCAATAGATGGTCAAGGTTGGGGGCCATATATATGCTGTAAGCCTTTCAAGGGGCCTGGAATCTCTAGCGGTGCCCCTGCTTGCTAGAAAAGCTAATCAAAAAACATGGAAGTGGACTGCTGTTTAGAATAAACCTCATCATCAACGCCACCTATTTTCTCCAAAATCTTCGTATGCGTTCTACACACATCCTCTAACCTTCACGCCATAGCTGAAAATTTATCAAGGAATGAGTGTTTAATGGTGGATTGCAAACTAACGAGGTGCATACTACCACCTACTGTATTCGAGAGTGTGAACACATGCACTCAAGTACAGAACAATATTATTATTGTCAAAGCACCCTGATCACATCACAATTGTGCCTAGTGAGAAAACACTCTAAGTTTGCTGTGCCACAATTTCACACCTTCAGACAGGTAAGCAAATCAATGTAATATTAGTTTATATTTGTCAAAAATCATAAACCACTCTAAATAATTACTAGTATTGTAAAAATTTGTAGCTTTGTGAAAATGTACATAACGCTGAAAAGAAAATATTTATATCACTGCCTCTATGGATGGGCCTCCACTGCACAGACTATACTACAATATATACTGTATTATATGTATGGAACAGATTATAGACTGTAAGAAACCTAGATAAACAAACAGACAAATATTTTCAGTGTCCTATGCATATTTGCATATTCAAATTCCAAATCCAGCAATAACTTTAATATTCTGTTTAGATTTATGAACCTGTCAGATGTAGTTTGTTTTATCATTTTGAACCTGAAGGAAAATGATGTATGTGCATTTGATGTGTGAAAAAAATAACCCTATACTTACTGTACAATGGTTTACATCAAATAATAATAATAATAATAATCAAATAAATTAATCTATAAACCATCCATCCATCTAGGGACTTCTATAATCTAGTTACTGTGGAGGGCAATAGTGATTACCAGTGTATTTATTCCCATTTTTGCAACCGTGGTAGGAACTCTGGTCAACCCTCACACACTATGGGCAATTTGGGAACTCCAATTAGTCTAATGTGCATGTCTTTGGACTGCGGGAGGAAACCAGAGCACCCGGAGGAAATCCACCACACACAGGGAGAACATGCAAACTCCATGCACACAGACCCTGAGGCTGGAATCGAACCTGGACGCTGGAGTGCTAACCTCTAAACTGTGCCTCTGTAAATAATCTCATGATGGCAGAATCGTTTTTATCACATTTTATTTCAATGTAACCAAAACAAAAGAAAATTTTATCAACAGTCTTCTGGATGCTGTGCATTTGGCTGGGTTGATCCAGTATCCAGTCCCGCTATTTGCATGTGGGGGTGGAGTTTACTGTTTTGTCGTCTATCCCTGGTAATGAAAGCTTGTCTTTAGGAAAGTACACTCTGCCCCCTCTCTCTCTGCTACAGCTGTGTGATTTTATCCGCTTCAGGTTTCACGAGGGGTGTGAGATCCACTGTATGCTGTATTTCCTAAACACCGACATCAACTTTCAACAATAAACCGAACACAATAACACGTGTCTCGCATGTGTGTGTAACGTTTAAATTCACACAGCTTTCCAGTGGTTTTAAACAAGATTGAGGTACTACAAAGATTACAGTTAGATTAAAATGTCATCAATTATCAATCTAACAAGAAGTCAAACCACCATCTACTCAGAATAAAAACGAATCATAGAATAATGTCTCTTCTACTTTTTTGTCTGTTTATTTGTCTTTTTATTATTATTATTATTCAGATGGGCGACACAGTGGCTTAGTGGTTAGCACTGTCGCCTTGCAACTCCAGGGTCCTGGGCAGGTTCAATTCCCGCCTATGTGTGAATGGAGTTTGCATGTTGTTAGTTTGGTTTCCTCGGGTACGCCGTATTCCTCCCACAGTTCAAAGACATGCATATTAGACTAATTGGCATTCTGAAATTGCCCATAGTGTGTGAATGTGTGTGTGTATGTGTGTGCCCTGTGATGGATTGGCACGCCGTCCAGGGTGTACCCCCCCCTCGTGCACTAAGTCTCCTGGGATAGGCTTCAGGTCCTCCGCGCCCTTCTGTACTGTATATACAGGATTAAGTGGTATAGAAGATGAGATGGAATGAGATTATTCAGTTGTGAGCTTACTTAATAAACCTTGAGCATCAACCCACTCATCCTATAAATCCTGATATCAGTCTTAGGATTCTTTATTAATGTCTGTACTTTTAGCAAAAAAAAAAAGAAATGCCGAAACAATCTAAATTAGTAACAAATATATATTTTTAGCTTATTTTCCACAATTATATTTATTGATTTTATGTTATTAAAAAACGCTAAAACGCTAAACACTAATCAACAAAACACTTATCCCAACACACCCACCCCCCTCCACACCCTCACAACAGCATCCTGCTCTCTGCAAAACTAAGAACTCCATACGAAGATAACCCCATTGCTTATATAGGTATCACGAATTGCAGAAAGAGTATCCAGATCTCACCTTTCCAAAGCCAGGTCACAAGACATCTCCCTGATCCACTGACCTGAAGTAGGTCCTTGAATGTTCTTCCATTTTAAAGCAATGACATGCTTAACTTGCAATAAACAGAAAGTAGTAAACAGCCCTTTCTTTCTTCCATTCACAGAAAATATTTAGGAAGGATATGCTGAATATGCAGTTTGGTATCCACAGGAACAGCACTTGACACTTGAAATGAATTGAAAGATTTCTTTCCAAAATTATGTTTAGCTCATAGTAAGTAATTTACTTGCAATTTGAATTATTTATACATACTCATTTAGAATGCTTTAAAAACACACATATATTTTTATTATTTTATTATTTCATTTTAGTAAATATAACCTTCATCTCAGCCCTGCATGCATTCTCACTGTTACAGCTGCATGCTGAATAATCCGTGTCAAGCTGTGGTGAAGATCAGAAACTATTAGAGGATTAGTGAGAACCCTTGGAGGATGTTTTTTTTTTAACTAATCCCCTTAGTTACACTCATTCTGTGTAAGAATTCACTCACTCACTCACTCTCTCACTCGTTCTCTATATTCTCAAACTCGCACACTAACTGACTACGCAATTTGGAAATGTCAATTTGTCTACTCTGCATGTCTTTGCACTGTGGGAGGTAACCGCATATAGAATGAATAGATTACAAAAGTATACAGTATTTGTAAACATCCTGTACATGACCATCATTTTTAATCTTAATCTTTTAAAGAAATACAGATAAAATGTTTTCACAGATTGAAAACTACACACTGAGGAAAGACAAAGAGTTAAAGACTTTTATTTTTGTATTTGTTTGTATTTTTGCACAGGGAAACATAATCTGTATATATACGAGGATTATTAAACTTGACTGTGAGGCAGCAGGTCCAAATTTCTTCTTCTTTAATCCTACATGTAACAGCCAGCATGAAAATGAAAGTAGGGGATTGTACCGAGACATGAACAGGAGACTGTGTGACAGTATGAATTTATTACTTCATCCTAAATCGTATTTAGAGCTTTAGATTTTCACAGATTTTTGGTTGTCATGGGGTAGTATGGTAGTGTAGTGGGTAGTACTGTGGACTCGTGCATCTCTAGGGTCGAGAGTTTGATTCCTGCCTTGGGTCTGTATGCGTTGAGATCTCCCTGTGCCTTAAGGGTTTTCCGGGGACTCCGGTGTCCTCCCACAGTCTCAAAGCATGCAAATTGGGCTAAATGATGTTCCCAAATTGCCCATAGTTTGTGAATGAGTGTGTGTGCATGTGCTCTGTGATGGAATGGCACCCTGCCCAGGGTGCCCTGAAGTCTCCTAAGATAAGCTACAGGCTTCCTGTGACCCTTTAGAGGATAAGCAGTATAGAAGATGAAATAATGAACGAATGGTTGTCATGGTAATGCTGGAATTAGCACTTAACTAAATTAAGTCTGTGTTCTCACCTGATCTACATACAACTGTTTCACGAATAATACTTTAGTTTGTACGTAACATGAACTTTTGCCTATCTAACATTTCTGAGAGTTTCCCCAAGATTTATACTTGTTCATCATTGCCAGTCATTTTAATAAAAAACATCCCCTGCCATATGAACATTTGCTCATGCCACAGCTATCCATAACCGTGAATCTAGAAAGCAAATCTGGTCATGTGCAGTCCTTTGGGTATGAGGGATGGCTTAACCTTAATCAATCACAGCCACCGTAGCCAATCAGGGGTGCCTGTGAGTTTATCTATGTGGAAGAGGGCAGATAGCACATTCCTCCAATTGAGCTGTGTTACAACTGGTAGCTGCCATGTAATAGAGAAGATATGTAGGAATAGCTGAAAATTAGTTTTCTTTTTACTGACATTGATACACAAGGTAGATGGCTACTACACCATATAATTAAATGCCTCATGACACCCTTTTTTCACATACTGTACTATTTATTTTGCTGGTTTGTGATTTGAGACAATACACAGCTCTCCATATAAAGTGAGTGATAAGATAAATAAAAAAAAAACAAATTGGAGAAATTGTTCCTGTTCATCCTTTAAAGAGGCAGATAAATGCTCTAGTTGTTCTTAATATGCAAAACTACAGTATAGTTTTAGGCGCAAAATTTGTGCATTTCCAAAAAGTGATCGCAAAGCTGCTTTTCCGAAAGTGAATAGATGCTGTCTGTTTCCTTGAGAAGAACATTAAAGTAAATTACAACTGATTCAGCTCATGGGTTCAAGACATTACCATGGTAAATCAGTATATTGATTCTTAGAAAGACCTGTCATCCAGAAGGAGAAATTAATGAAAAATGCACATGATTTTTAATTAAATCTTATATTATATTTATTAATTTTACATTAACAGATACAAGAAACATAACTACACATTTACTACACACAGTACCTGAAAAATAACAAAGAAAAACACAAACACACACCAAAACTAACAATTAAATGATTGCGCACATACACTTAAAAATAAATAAATAAAACTTAAAAAATAAATAACTAAGCTGCCAGGGGGGTACAATAAATGTACAACATGCAT
>JAQMYJ010000001.1:25096158-25117468 GCA_030014305.1 Clarias laeviceps
ACTGACTTATCACCGTTGGTTATAATTGAGCATACTGGACTGTTATAGATTATTTTTACCCAAGAGATGAATAATTCGCCAATGCCAAAACGCCACAACGACTCAAGCATATATGGCCATTCTATCTGGTCGAAAGCCTTCTGTGCATCTAAGGATATAATAGCTGTTAAAAATGTACATGATTTTAACATAAATTTTGACTACATGCTTTTGACACTGGATATAATACAAATGAATAAGATACAGTATATGACCTAATGCCTTCAGGTTTCAAATCTTGCCTCTGGTGTGTGTGAAGTTTGCATGCTTTCCCTGTGTTTCGTGGGTTTCCTATAAGTTCTCCGGTTTCCTTCCAACATCCAAAGTCATGCAATGTAGGCTGAGGGGCATTTACAAATTGCCCGTGGTGTATTGGTGAGCATCTACCAGTAGCTTGCTAGTGGTTGTGGTCCTAAGCAGCCTGATATCCCTGATAGCAGTGACTGCTAGCATGAAGTCGATGTCAGCTTAGCATATGTACGTAGAATAGCAAATTACTTTTCTTTATTAATTTTTTCTTTGCATATTTTTTTTTTTTTACAGAATTGTTTGCAAATTTCAGATGTAGTGTCTTACTCTGTCTTTCCAGATCCCGAGTTTAAAGAATTTGGAACACCTCTGTCACTGTCATGTAAGTTATTCAGTCAACTACACTACATACTGTACTGTATGCAGCAAAGCAGGAAAAGTATTCGTGATTTTCAATATATTACAGCATGTGAGTTTGAGATGAGTGGGACTGAGGGCATCATCGAGTCTGCTATGGTGGAAAAGGAGACACAGGCTCTGCAAACAGAGGCTGTGGACTGTAAGTGGTTCATTCAAGCACTGCCTGGCTCAAAGGTAATGTTTTCTCAAATATTACTCACTGACTTATGATCTTAGATATGTTTGCTGAGTGCACAATAAGTCACATGTAGGGAGTGTCCGTGGTACGAGTATCAGAGTCAGAATCAGAGGCATGTTTAGTTTGTCTGATGTTTAGTTAGACTACACTGAATATACCTGAAGAATGTTATTGTTATATTAAACAAACCAGTGACAGTAGTCAGGGAAAGAGACGTACCATGTAGAACATGGCGAATTAATGATTACATAACTATACACATAACTAGTTAAAAGCATTAATACCTGGACACCATGCAGTCATACAGTCGACCATGACCTCCTCTGTATACCAGACTATTCTAGAGATAAATGTGAGCCCATCTGTCCGACAGCCAAAGCTTGGTTGATATTCGTTTATGTAACAGGAAAATGATCTGAAGCACACAAGTAAATTTACATCAGAATCCCTGAAAAATAATAGAATCAAAGTCAAGTCCAGACCTCAACCCAATTGGAATGCTGTGAAGAAACCTTAAGAGAGCTGTACATATACGAATGCCTGAAAACCTTTTCTTTTTTTTTACTACCACCACTCAGTCGGAAGGGCCGAAGACTGTCATGTGTTTCCTCCGAACCACGTGACACCAGCTGACCGCATCTTTTTTTTATCTGTGTTTTGAACGCACTGTTGGGGGCGGTGTAACACACTTTAAGGACAGCGCTATCCGCTCCTTCCGCTTGCGTGAGCTCACAGACACCCTGTCACACTGTCTGATTGGCTGTTTAATGATTAATGTGGCACCCCTGATTAATGTGGGAGCACTAAGTACCTCTCATCCCTCCCCTCTGAGAGAGCTCGGCCAATCAGCTCTCTCTAGACCTCCGGCTGCGAGAGGTTACAACATCACCCGGGAATCGAACTTGCGATCTAGATAAAGTCATACAGGAAAGGATTACTTCAAGTTATTGCTGCCTACGGTGGATCTACAATCTATTGAATCATTGAGTACCTAGTATTGCCTGCCTGATTTTTCCTTTCAGCTTCATGGCACGATGAAAAACGTTATATTACAATCAGATGTTTTTAATTATGTTTTTACACATAAACACATAGAATTTAAAGAGGGGGCACTAACTTTTACACATGACTGTACTGTACATCTCGCAGATCTACCTGCGCTTCCTGGAGTACGAGATGCAGAACTCGAACGAGTGCAAACGCAACTTTGTAGCGGTGTACGACGGCGGCAGCTCGGTCGAACACCTGAGGAATAAGTTTTGTAGCACAGTAGCCAATGATGTCATGCTGCTCACGTCAGTAGGCGTCATCCGCCTGTGGGCCGACGAGGGCAGCCGCAAAAGTCGCTTCCGCATCCTCTTCACCACCTTCCGAGAACGTGAGCCAGGCCTTAATCATAACAGTTTTAACTTGACAGTATAAGAACATACGACACAAGGCATTGATATTAGTCGTCTCCTTTATGTTCCACAGCTCCATGTGAGGAAGATACTTTCTTCTGCCACAGCAACATGTGCATTAACCACTCTCTAGTCTGCAATGGTATCCAAAATTGTGTCTATCCCTGGGATGAGAACGGCTGCAAGGGTACTGTACCTCCTTAGGTTATAAAATAATCACAGTAGACAAAATAGTAATAATACGGTTAATTCTCTAATTTATTCATTCATTCATTCATTCATTTCTTTTCTATTCTAAAAGACACACATTAACGTGTTACAAAAAGGATATGCAAACTGCCACCAATACAGTAGTAGTTAAAGTATTTAATAAACTACTACACTGGTTTCTACTGAGTGCACTGATGAGAAAATTTATCATGGTATAGGCACCATGGAGTTTACCTGTACCATGGTATATAGTATCCTGGTATTTTTTCACAATAGGATCCTGATATAGGATATGCACCACAGTATCGTACATGGTTCTACCACAATATACAGTATGTACTAAAGCATGGTACATGGTTCTTAAAAATGGTACATTATGTACAAACATACCATATTAGTTACTTTCTGAACTTACTGTGGTAAGTTACTGTGGAACTCACTGTGGTACCCGATAGGTACCATGGTATTCAGTGAAGTATTGTGGTACACACCATAGTACACATGGTACATGGTACCCACAGGAGTGCCACAGTACATACTGTACATTGGTACTCTATAAGTCATATACCTACCACGGTATATTATGTTATGTACTGTAAAATGTATTTAATTTACAATTGTCTGCTTGTGTTGTTCTTCCACTTTGGACATTGAAGACAGTTCTGGGAATCGTCCAAATAAAGCACACTGAATGTACACGCTTAGGTCCTGCCTTCATTAAATGCACATTATACACAGAAACCTAGCCCGGGTTCTGGCCAACTCATTTTTTAATAAACGCGCTTCCAGTTGAAACACTTCTTTAACTTATTAGGGCCCAAGCACTGACAGCAGCTCTATGACATCATTGTGTGTGAAGGGCTCTCTTATTAATATTGAACCTTTTTTTTTTTTTATCCCTTTCGTCTAACAGTTATTTGCAGTATCCAGGCCTCTGAGCAACTTCACATTGAACAACCGAAAAGCATCGTTACTATTATGAATACACCAGATGGAATCAAACAGTGGTTTAGATTTCTTGTGGACACCTTTGATGAATTTTCTACAACAATTTTTTTTTCTCCTGTCTAGAGAAAAGAAAAGCCACTATCTTGGACAGCCTGGACCACACTAACATGACCTTAATTGGGGTTACCTGTGGTGTGGTGCTTCTTCTGCTCACAGTGTCGATCATCATCCAGGTCAAGCAACCGCGCAGGAAGTACCTTGTGAGATTGGGGGAATTCGACCCTGCGCTGTTGCCTGAGCCCCTCCAGCCACCACATTATGAGCTGTGTGCTCTGAGGAGCATGGCGTCTACTGAGGACTTACCTGGTCTGCGTCGCTCCTCCTCCAAGTGCATTAACGGGCACCATTGTGGCTCTCAGGCCTCCAGCCGCACAGACCTGAGCCTGAGTGTCCTCGCCGAGACAGCCAGTAACAGCAACCCGTGCAGGAGCATCGTAGTGATGAAACACAACCATTCACTAGAGGACACTGAGGTGTGTGAGCTAGACGACGAGCTGGAGGAAGAAAACATGGAGGAGTGTCAATGGACTTGAGCATTTTGTTCATGTGCAATGATATCTGACTGAGATTTTCACAGATTGTGTCCACCATGACAGAATGAAGAGCTTTTTAACAAATCTGTTAAAAATATTGTAGGAGCTTCCTTCAAATTAATATTGAAGTTTTAATTATTTATTATTTATAATTATTATTATTATTAAATTATTTATTTAATGTCAGCTTTATAATCATAAAGGAATAAAAATATCTTAGCAAGTGAAAATATCTTGAATATAGGTAACTGTATCCACACCTTCTTTAAAAAAAAATTACAACAAACTAAATATAAGAATATTAAGCTTATTTCTAATCAAATTTTACGAAAAAAAAAATGTGAGCAAAAGTTTTAGGATTTTTTTTCTTGGAAGAAAATAATTCTCTGCTGATTGATAAAAAAACAACAACATTTGACTAGAAATAAGCTTAATAATCTTGTATTTGGTTTGTTATAAATGTATTTTAAGATGTTTTAGATAGTTTGGTTAGATTCAAGAATATTGCACTTGCTAAGATGTCATTTTTTGCAGTGCGGCATATCAAACTTGGTTCTGTGTTTAAACAAATTTTCAATCTTCACTATACATTATATATTTTAATTGTATGTTTGCATGTCTCATTATGTGTCATTTTGTTCTTCACTTGTGGTAGTTAATTGAAACAGTGATATTGGCTGATAGTTGTTTTAGAGCTACTTGTTTATTATGTTCTGCATTTAATCATCAGTGTGATCAAATAACCCTAACTTTTAATTTATATGTTAATTATCATTGTTCTTGCCTAGTCAAAACACATACACACTTTTTTTCCCACTAACCTCACAATTCTCATTCAATCCTGTCTTGAATTTGCCATGGAGATGCAAAACTATTATTTCTAACCAGTACAACAATGTATGTCCACCAATTATCATGCAGACAATATGCTGACACAATCTTGCATTAAGTGCAAATATGCCAAAATTGTCATATTAATCCAATAAATTGTTGATTTTAGCATGAAATTCTGAAAAAAATTCAAACCAACCAAACTACTTGCTATACCTGAAAACTATATAAATAGATTACAACAGATGATTAATGTTTAACATTTTGAACATGTCTTGTTTGTCTTATAGGCTCCACTTTGAGGGCAATATAAGTGTACATTTAAATCTAATTTTGCATCACCAGTAAAACTTTATATATGACATTTTTGTTTTTCACTATTTCAATTTCACATCTTCTAATGTAATGTAATCTGTGAGTATTAAAATTCAATGAAATTACTGTACAAGTCATAACCTTTTTATCATACTACTAAACTATTATAAACTTTATCCAAACTATCAAAGTGCTGTCCCTACAACCTTCGATTATTCTAAGTGTCACACAAAAGTGTTCTTGGTTAAACTGGAAATTATTCCATCAATACACATGCATATCCTCTAGGTACACCCCTGTTATCATCATTTCTGTTCATTCATCTTCTATAACATTTATCCTGTGTATGGGGTGTCCCGAAGACTTAGGGCATGAGGCAGAGTACAATCCATTGCTGGTCCCGCACACACACACACCAGGGAACACAATTTGGGAATGCCAATTAACCTAATCTGCGTGTCTTTGGAAACCCAGCAAGCACGGGGAGAACATGCAAACTCCATGCAGACAGGAGACAGACGGGAATTGAACCCTCTACGCCAGTCCTGTAAGCAATATATTTAAACAGCTTAATTTTTTTTGCATAAAAAATTGCATAATTTTTTTCTAGTATGCAAGTGTTTTAATGTGCTTTGAAGTGACATTGTTTAAGATTTGTTAATCTTAGGATTGGATAAAATTGTGGTAAACAAATCCTTTCTTTTTTTTATTTGAGCTGAAAATACCAAGCACATCAGGGTGGTAGACTGAAAGGAAATTAGGTGGGATTTGGTGACACCATGTGGCCGACAGGAGTAAGAATTTCTTCTGCGAAAATAACGATTTCGATTTTTTTTTTTTACAAAAGTAAATATATATATTTATATCGCTTTAGGAAAAAAAATACTGTTACGCAACATAAATTTTAACAATGTCAATCTGTTTCTTTGTATTAACTTTGCTCGTTTTATCAGTTGAACTAATCGCGGAACTAATTGTAGGCTTTGCTGTAGCATGTCGGAAGACATTCAGACGCCCACATTCACTGTAAACGCGTGTTTGTGGTTATATACTGTATTCCTATAAAACAGCTGTTTAAAATGGTTTTAAATCAGTGCTACATGTCAAGTACAAAATAACAGCACGGATAATAAAAACAGCCCGCTCAGTGCACTTTTATAAGCTATTTGTGAGTGAGGGGGTGACTCGAGCAGAGGTCATCCGTCTATAATGTCTGATTTGGGAATAGAGAGTGAAGAGGGGACAGGGGTTCAGGGTGCAGCCAGCAGTATCGGGAGGCGAGCAGGACTCGTCGCCACGTGTGTCCTCGGCGGCTCTCTGGTCGCTCTGTACGCTGTAGCAGGACCATTCGTTGCTCCGGCGCTCAGGAGGGTTTGTCTCCCATTCGTCCCTGCTACTCACACTCAGGTCCAAAATGTCCTCAGCGCTCTGAGGTCAAGATCAGGGACCCTTGTTGACATCGGAAGTGGTGATGGACGCATAGTGAGTCATTTTCAATTTCCTGTTAACTAAAAATAAATGTAACTTTTATAACATTTGTTACAATGTAACATTTTCCACATACGCATGAAATAACTCAATGCTTATTGGGGGCTGTTAATGTAGTAAATAAATACGATGAAGTCTTACAAACGTTACACTTTCATTTAGAACTGTGCACATTCATTAGTGATGGGTCGTTCATGAACGATTCGTTCTAATCTTTAACGTGACTCAGCAGAACGAGTAGTCGCGGCGAGTGATTCGTTCATTTTCTACTGGGCGCGCATGCGCAAAGCATCGCAAAACCTCCGTAGGTTATGTACAGGAAACAGAATTGAGCGATTCTTTCTCAATGACTCTTCGAGTCCCGAGTCGTTTGTTCTTTTGTCACGTGACTTCCATAGACGCTATGCAGTGCAATAGATTCAAAATGACTCAGACTGGAAGATATAAGAGATGAGCTACTCATTCTGTTTATTATAATATGTTCTTAGCTGCATTGTAATATTTTCATTACTGTAACTATAGCCAAAATTTGTGTATGTAGACGTATTGGGGTCTTTTTATTGAATATTCAACATTTTATTAAATTTCTTATCAAAAGAACTAAATGAACCAAATGACTCAAAAAGATTCGTTCATTTTGATGAACGAGATTCAAAGAACTGAATCACTAAAATGGTTCAAACTTCCCATCACTAACATTCATTCATCCTCAATACGGCTTTATCCCATGTACAGGGTCACAGAGGAACTGAGGAGACTTGGGGCATGAGGTGGGGTACACACTTGACAAGGTGCCAAGCCATCGCAGGGGACACACACATACACACACACATTTATCCTAATCTGCATGTCTTTGGACTGTGTGAGGAAACCGGAATACCCTGAGGAAACCCATTAATTATAAAGAGCCCACAGACCCTGAGGAGGGAATCAAACCTGAACCCTGGAGGTGCAAGGCGACAGTGGTAACCACAAAGCCACCGTGCCGCCAGTTTTCTTATTAATTTTCCCAAATTACACAATTTTGTTTACACAAAGCGCATCATATGCCATATGCCATTCTAGCTGCTGTCTTGTGTGAACTGTGATTTAAAAGTATTTGTTGCCACTTTATGTCTCTTCTTTACAGAATATGTTTGCAGATCTTTTTTTCTTTCTTTTTAAATGCTGACAGCTATTTTTCTTCCTCAGATATTATAATAATCTCTAGTCATGTGGCTGGGTATGCTCTACAGTAATGTTCGTGAAACAATAATTCGTTCATTCATCTTCTATACTGCTTATATACAATCAAATTTGAGTCTATCCCAGGAGACTTAGGACATGAGGCATGGTACACCCTGGACAGGATGCCAATCCACTACACAACACTGGTATTGTGTGTGTGTGTGTTTGTGCACTGGACAGGGTGCACACACACACACACACACACACACACACACACACACACAAACAAGAGCTACTGAAGCTCAATTCCCTGAAAAAGGTAATGCTGGATCTGATAGAAAGTTGTCAGAACATTACTGTTTTGGTGGCAAAAGTGGTAGAAGACTGAGTCATTAACCAACCCTCATGCAATAAAGACTGTAACAACCGCACATAATTCACAGCTGTTTTTTTTTTATAACCTCTAAGAACACATTTAATTACTGAAACTGCTGCCTAATGTGCCAATAATGGCAGTTTATTGGGCTTTTTAGAAGCAGTAAACTGCTTTCCCGTGTTCTTACTTGCTTTCTTGCTGTCTGCCACAGGTTATAGCTGCAGCGAGAGAGGGTTTCAAGTCTGTCGGCTTTGAGCTGAATCCGTGGTTGGTGTGGTACTCGCGTTACAAAGCATGGAGACAAGGGGTTCATCGCCACGCCTCTTTTTATATCTCTGACCTGTGGAAGGTAAATCAAAGGATGCTGACCAAACACAACATTCTTTTTGACTATGTGCCTTTTATAAGTCGGATATGTGCCTTTTATAAGTCGGGTTGACTCTGTTAGACTAGACAACATGCACATATGTTGCTAATTATCTATTCAGCTTATCCTGTACATGGTTGTGGATGGCCCTGGTCCACTGGGTGGGGTAGATCCCGGATGGTGCCAGTCTGCCACCATCAGTATTCACACATGCATTTACACACTACCGGCAGTTTGGGAATGCAAAATAGCCTATTCTGCATGTCTTTGGACTCTGGGAGGAAACCAGAGCACCCAGAGAAAACCCACCAAAGCACTGAAAGAACTTGCAAACTCCATGCACACAGACCCCATTGTTTAATTACTTATTCAGAGATCCTTATGCAGTGAGCTGAAAAGCACTACATACATCATATCTGTTTAAATACCGCAGATCACCTGTTATGATTAGGATAAAGAGTGTCATAATGTTAAGCCTTGAGAGATTTGCTTCAGTCATTAAATACTGTACACCATTTTCATTAATCTGTTATATCTGTCTTTCATAGGTCAGCTTTTCACAGTACACTAATGTCATCATATTTGGAGTTCCACAGATGGTAAGAAGAAACATATCTTGTGTAAGGTCGCAGGGGGCCTGGAGTCTCTCCCAGGTTAGGGGAGGTTAGGGCAGGAGAATTTGGAAATATTGATAGGCATTTGGATGTCATTGGACTGTCGGAGGATAATGAGAAACTAATGCTTCAGTATTGATAGTGATTTTATCTGTTATAAAAACATTATGCTGTTCCAGCAGTGATTAAGCTCAAAGTAAAATGAAAACTACATCAATAATAATGAATAGTCCAATTAAAATAATTCTTAATTAGATAAATTTTGTTTATACAGGTGACCACACTGCACAGCAATTTACATCTCAAATACTACAGTTGCGCTTTTTTAACAAAATAAATGATCAGATATTGGACAAGTAGGAATGTATTGTTTTCTCCTTTGTTTGTGGAGCTGATCAGATCACTCCTTTCCACTGTAAAATTGGATCACTGAGGACCAAGACTAAGCCCTAAGAGTCTGATTGATTGTAATGATAATCACAATCTGATTGTAATTGTGATTGTGGTCCCACAGATGGAGCAGCTTGAGGCCAAGCTTGAGGCAGAGCTTCAGCCTTCAGCACGAGTGGTGGCCTGCCGTTTCCCCTTCCCCACATGGACTCCTGATCACATGACCGGAGAGGGAATCGACACCGTCTGGGTATACGACGCCAAAACGTTCAGATCTCTCACAACAACTGCAAAGCTGCTGAACAACAGTGGAGACAAGAGTCGGTTATGATGAAGACAGACATGCATTAAAGTATAAAGACTTGAAACATTTTCGTGCTAGAAATGTTTATGGAGATGCTTTGTTCATTTTGTTTGTTTAAATTCAAACGTACTGCAGTCAAGGATTGTAATAAAATATTGTCTTTATGGTTTATACAGTGTTGTCATTTATGTAGCACAGTGCTGCTGAATTTTCTGTCCTCATTGGTCAGAAGACGGTGAGTAATTTTCTAAAACTGCAGTGCTGGCCACAAGGTTCATGTTAATGCACATACAGTATGTGAAACACTATTGTTTATGGAAAAACTGGAACTTGTGGAAGAACTATTAAAATAGATGCTCCACATAATATATACAGTGCGGTGAAAAGTATTCGCCCCTTCCTCACTTGCCTCAGTTTAGATGGTCATGATTCAACAATAAGAAAGGGACTGTGCATCAATGGGAGAGTTCCACTGCTGAAACTCTTAGACTTTTGAGCTAATATTCTGTTGTTGAAGTTAAAAGTGTGCATCCTGTTGCATCTGGTGTCAAAAACTAACAGCATTTCGTAAAAAGAACATCATACCAACAGTCGAACATGGCAATGGTAATGTGATGGTCTGGGGCTGCTTTGCAGCTTCAGGACCTGGAAACTTGCCATGATAGATGAAACCATGATAATGTCTGGCTATCAGTTTGTGACTTGCGCACTTGGGTTATACAGCAGGACAATGACTCGAAACACACCGTCAAGAACACCTCTGAATGGCTCAAAAAGAATAATATTAAGGTTTTAGAGTGGCCTAGTCAAAGTCCGACCTTGAATCAGATTGAGATCTTTAAACAGGCCGTTCATGCTTGAAAACCCTCCAGTGTGGCTGAATTTAAACAAATTGGCAAAGAAGAGTGGGCTAAAATTCCTCCACAGCGATGTGAAAGCCTTATTGCCAGTTACCGCAAACGCTTGATTGCAGTTGTTGCTGCCAAGGGGGACACAGCCAGTTATTAGGTTTAGTGGGTAATTTTCTTTTTCACAGGGCCAGAAGGTTTGGATAGCTTTTTTCCCTTAATAAACGAAATCATCATTTAAAAACTGCATTTTGTATTATCCGAGTTATTTTTGTGCAATAGTAAAATTAGTTTGATCTAAAAAATGTGACAAATATACAATAGAAAAAAAAAAAAAACCAGCAATTCACAGCACTGTACATAGTGAAGGGTGTCATCCGGCATGTCGAGTGACGGATATACCCCACCGAGACGGAGGTGTATCTGTCGTTTCTATTCCAGTTACTTACGGGTCGCATTGCCAGCATGACGCCCAATTGTTTCTAAGCAGTTGGGGGGAGGGGGGTGAATTTCTCAAGGGTCGAACAGTGGGAGCCCGGTGGTGTCAGGGCTCGAACCATGGGCCTCCTGATCAGTAGTCCACAGAATAACCACTAAGCAGTGAGCAATATCACATTCAAGGTCATGCTGTCGTGCTGAATATTAGCACGGCTGTGATATCTGATACCTTATTGATACCTAGATGATGTTCAGCACAACAACACTCCCTCTAATGTGATATGGCTTAAGTATAACAGCTCTATTATTTTTATTACATTCATTACGTTGTACAGTATACATACAATGCAGACCTATGCATATTAATTTCTTTTATAATGCACATGACATGTGGAATTGGCATTAAACTGGAAGTATCGCTGTAGATGAATTTATGTAAATTTATGTGAAGTGCTTAAAAATTTACTGATCGCCATCTTTCATATTCTGTTCTGTGTGAACTCACCTGTCATTAAAAATAATTTGGTGCTACTTTTCATGTCTCCACTTCTCTGTAAGGAAAAATCTCTGTAAAACTTTTCTCTTCTTTGACTCTGTGCTAGCCATGTTTCCTTGTCAAATATTATAATGACCCCTGACCAAGTCAGCCTTTTGGAAAGGTTTGTAAGAAATTTGCATCTTAAAAATGGGGGGAATTGTCATGCAAATTGCTATACAAATGATTTTAACTAAAGAAATATTTAAATCAGTTTAAACATTTAGCCACTAAAATGAGTATACTGTACATGTATTCTCATTCTTTGAGGTTATAACATAAAATGGTGTATTTATTAAATTTAAACTGAAGGCAGTGTTAAAAATCTTTTAGAGTCACTGATCAGGGAAAAAAAGCATTTAATTTTTTTTTTAAGAAAGACAGAACTGGAAAGTAGGCTTTAGAGGACAGCAAAGTTGAGGGAAAGTAAGATCTATAGGTGGTGATGCAACTTACAGGACTTTATACAGAAGCGCAGAAGTTGCATCACAGAAGATAGAGTGTGTGGATGTGCCGGCTAAAAGCTCAGGGAAGGAAGCATTACACTTTTTTAAGGAAGGCTGGAATGGAAAATTGGCTTTAAGAGATCTGGAAGATGAGGGAGAATGAAACCCACATTTGGCGGTAATGCAACCTACTGGATTCCAACTGCTGTTACACAACATAAGGAAGAAGAAGAAGAAGAAACTGTTTAGCCCTGGGGCAGCACAATGGTGTGGTTAGCAGTGTAGCCTCGCACCTCGTGTGTGTGTGTCTGTTTCCCTGTGCTTGGTAGGTTTCCTCCAGATACTCTGGTTTCCTCCCACAGTTCAAAGACATGCAGTTTAGGTTAAGTGCCCAAATTGTCCATAGTGTGTGTGTGTGTGTGTGTGTGTGTGTGTGATAGATTGATCTCCTGCCTCATGGCCAAAATCTCCTGGGATAGGCTCCAGGCCCTCCAGCAGCCCTGTACAGGATTAGCGGTATGAAAACACAATAGTACACACTGCTGCGATAATTCAATTAGAGTTTTATAAAAGGGCATAGATAACAACTGTTGAGGTGTGTTTAAATGTGGATTTTTTAGGTTCCTCTGTATTTGTGCACCTCCAGCACCACCACACTGAGTGCTGGGGCCCCCCAGGGATGTGTGCTCAGTCCCCTGCTGTTCACACTGCTGACTCGCGACTGTGTAGCAACACACAGTTCCAACCACATCATCACGTTTGCTGATGACACAACCGGTCTCATCAGAAAGAACGACAAGTCAGCAAACAGGGAGGAAGTGCAGAGGTTAATGGACAAGTGTAAAGACAACGAACTGTCTCTGAACATTGTTAAAACAAAAGAGATGGTTGTTTACTTCAGGAGGACACAGATTGACCACTCACACCACACTGCTGAAAATCAACGCCCACTGCAGAGATCATCATTAGCACCAAATTCCTGGGTGTCCACCTGGAGGAGAACCTCACCTGGTCTTTCAACACCAGGTCCTTGAACAAGAAAGCCCAACAACGTCTTTTCTTCCTGAGAAGGCTGAGGAAGGTCCAGGTTCCACCACCGATCCATAGCACTTTCTATAGAGGGACTATCGAGAGCATCCTGAGCAGCTGCATTTGGGATTTGTGCCATCTCGGACCGCAAGACCCTACAGCGGATCGTGAGGGCAGCCAAGAAGATCATCGGGGTCTCTTTTCCCACTATCGAAGACATCTACATCACAAGCTGCATCCGCAAAGCCACCAGCATTGTGGTTAATTGCTCTTTTGCACAATATTTATTACTTGTTATTTGCATAAAACTCTTTTCTGTTTTCGCTGCTAATGTTTACTGTTTACTGTTACTTCTCCCACTACATCAACTCATTATCCTATCACCACAACGTATTGAAATGTATCATGTTGTCGCGCTGTCACTTTGCCACTCTTGTTTGCACATTGAATGTGCACTTTATGTTGTCTCTTTTTGTATAGGGCGTAGATTCTGTTCATTTAAAAATGTCAAACTGTCTTGTCTAGTCAGCTAATTAGGTTTCTTAGTTAGCTAAATTAGTTTTGTTAATTTATGTTGTTTATTTATGTTGTATGTAGCACCTTAATCCTGGAAGAACATTGTTTCGTTTCACTGTGTACAAACTGTATATGGTTGAAATGACAATAAAAGACAACTTGACTTGACTTGACTTGGTGGGGAGGCATGGTGGCATAATGGTTGGCACTGTTGCCTTGCACCTCTAGGGTTTGGGTTCGATTCCTGCCTTAGAGTCCGTGTGCATGGACTTTCTCCTAGTCTCCTAGGTAGGCTCCAGACCCACCCTGCGACCCTGTACACAGGTTAAAGCCGTATGACAATAAGCAAGTGTATTTGTGTAAACCTCACAGACCTGGCAACCCAGTGCCAACCGCTCACTCTCGTGCGTCAGTCCGCTGTACTGTATGTCTGAGGGGTGTTACAGGGGGAAAAGTGTATTGTTACGTGTAGCCCATAGAGGGCGCTGCTCGACTCGAGTCTGTCTGTGGCACGGAGATGGAGGCAGTAGTGTGTTGTCGGGTTGTGATAGGGGAAGCTTGACGTCTTAGTGAGCACAGTTTAACCGGTGTCTGAAAGGTGCGGGACGAAAACAGTGCGTCGCCGGTGTTATGAGGAGTTAAGTCTATGACATGTTCGTGTTTAGACGTTAGCGGGTTTGTGGTCTGACTGCTGGCCGCAGCTGTTACACGGGGTTATGTGTTGACTGGAGCAGAACAGTGCGTCACGGCTAGCTACAAGATGGACACTGGAGAAGAAGGTAAAGTCATTTCTAACAGGTTTATATCTCGGGTATAAAAACAAAACAACAGAGAAACAACCCGGTTCCCTGTGGTCAGTTTACACGCATCCAGTTTGCCACGTTTTCTTGGACGTCAGCTAATAAGCATAACGTCCGTGTGTGGCCTGTTGTGCACTGTTAGCTTAGCTAGGCTAGCTAGCACGCAAGGTAGACTGCTCTGTGCGACTGCAGGGTTTGACCTGTTTACTTTTTAGCTTCCTAGCTAGCTAATTAGTTAGAAAACGGTTTTGTTTAAATTAATAATATTTTTTCCAAAGAAAGCCTACGATTTGTGTTAGCTAACAGATTGTACTCTCTGGTTAACGACAGCTCGTGTGAAAAACAACAACAATAATAATTCAGCTCAGCCTTCTGGAAGCTTCTCTCACTTTAAGTTATTGTCATAAAAGTTGGGTTCACGTAGCGAATGACTAGCTGTTACTATGGCAACGATAACGTATTAAAACGCATTACGTTTGAATGGCAGCCTGCACTACTGATTAGGGAAAGTAATTAGCACCTTCTGACCAATCAGCTTTGAGAATTCTTATGTAGGAAACAGCATGGCGTTATAACCGTTCATACAGCTCAGCTAGACAGGCATGCAAGAAGTGAATACTAGGCATTGGAGTCATGATCCATCAACGATACCTAGGTACCAATTCGACATATGAGACGTCCTGTGCGGTAGAAGCGAATGAGATGCTGATAGTTTAGATCTGGCATCAATAAATGGCGGACCACGGTTCGCACCTGAGCTGAGTGACTGTTCTGTCCGGGCCGTGCTGTTTTTCAAATAAACAAGAATAATTAATAAACCAGTAATCTGGAGCTTTTTTTCCACAAGGCTATACGTGTCACACAACAGAGCCGATCAACATGAAAGTTTACCATGTATAGACAGAGTGTGCAGAGGAAACAGAAAGTAAGCACTCAAAAAAAAAAAAAAAAAAAAGTAGACTATGAAAACTGAACCTTTAATGATGAATTTACAGATTAGTATATGTTTATTCTTCCCGTGGGAGGTTTAAAACCAGTTAATCTCATGATCTATAACTGTGGTGATAATAAAAAGCTGTAACGTGAAGCGCCACAATGAGATAAAACACTGGTCATTAGAGCAAACATATCGTCAGCAGTCTGAAGTGAGGGCATGTTAAATACCCGTACAGTGAGCAGTATGGTATGACGGAGCAACCTTTGAAAGTCCTTTCACTTTGGTTAGCAGCGTGCAAATAAAGATTCACCAAAGATTGCTTAGAGTGTTTGTATTCCATACAAATACAAGGCTATCAACGTTTACATTTGTCCACATGTTTAACAATACACACCAGCAGGATTTCCTTATAAACAATTGTTCCTTTAAATCGGTCATCGACCCATGCTGTGTTGCACGTACGTATCCGCACCGCTTAAGGTTTAAGGGTTAATTCACATTTTTTTTCTTTTAAAGAAGATCCTATTCAGTGTTCCATACTTTTTCCTTACAGAACGTGTGCAACCATCATTAAGGGCTTCTTATTATTTTTATTGCAGCTGACGTCTGCTGCATTTATTGCCTCATTACACCGCTCTTGCAGTAGCATAGTAAACACGTACACTAGCTGTAGCCCAAGAGGGAACTGGCCGCTAGCTGTTAATCGTTAGCTAAGGGTGTCGTTCTCCTTAGCCAAAAGACAAAATAGATGGTGTCGTTCTCCTGGACAGATTTTTTTTTAAAAAAAGGGTGGGCTAATATACTTGGGTGGAAATCTATATACTTGTGTGGGAAGTTCTGGTGGCGATATGTGAATTACCACACAAAAGAATCACGGTACATCACCAAATTATTATTATTTTTTCTCCCATATTTAGTAAATAGATGCCGATATTTGTAAGTGTATGCACCAAAGTGCTTTTTTTTTTTTAATCGAATAAAAGATTAGCTTTAATACTTTGCTGACTTTCCTTTAACACCTTAAATAAATGTCTAAATATAAAATGAGTGTTGTTCTGAACAGATCTTCAAACAGCACGAAAATCAGTTTTCTTATTAGTATGGGCAGGGGTAGCTCAGTGGTTAAGGCATTGGACCCAGGTTCAAACCTCTCAACCCCTGATATTTCTCCCCCTCCCCCACCAATCCCCCCCATATAGGTGATGCGTCTGAAACGTGACCACTAACTGGTTTGTTTATGCTGAACGATCCGGTTTTATCTGTTAACTATGAATTTGTCATTATTGTTTTGCTAGACCAAAATTCACTTGGCAATTAAATGACACGATAAAGGGTCGATAAAGGGTCGCAGCTGGTAACAAGTTGCTGTTTTCATCCAAGCAGGTTGTAAAGGAAAAATCAGATATTGAACTATCCGGACAAAAAAAACATCAGATCGGTTTACAGCATATCAGAATTGTGCATCCAATACAACCCTACAAAGATTCTGGAGACACAGGAGTTAATTTAAATGTCTATTTTTCTCGAGGAAAAACTAACAAAAGAACGATGTGTTAATGATGTATTAATTTGTTTTTGCTGCTGTTTAATCGACTCGTCTCCTGTGTGGTCCGCAGCTGATATATGTCGAGTGTGTCGCTCTGAGGGCACTCAGGACAAACCCCTCTACCATCCTTGTGTCTGCACTGGAAGTATTAAATTCATTCACCAAGAATGGTAAGTACAGAGTGCATTAAGGATTAAGAATTTGCAAACTCATTGCTGTGCTTTTTACTGTAAGTTCACGCCTTCCATGACTTTCCCGGACACCTGATAATCTGGTTGTCTGTCCACAAATGAGAAAATATCTTTGTGAACGTGATCGCCTGAAATATTTCTGCAGACAAATCCTAGGATAATTTACATCCAAGTGCCTATAAGGTTCAGGGTACCAATAGGTTTTTATGGACCTGTGGTCTGGTATTTCATACTTACATACATGTATACACATACATATATATATGCTTGTGTGAGGTGTTACACGGGTCTGTGACACCCCAAGTTTATGTGAATTTAATACTTATTGAAATGCACTAGATGGGTAGAAAGCTCTCCTGTTCTTTTACTTTGTTGACTTTTGTTGTTTGTTTTTGCTCATGTTGTATTAGTATCAGTTAGCTATCTCGAACTTTTTGTACTTTAAATAAAAAAAATTACTTTCAAACTCGCTACAAAACATTTAAAAGCAGCACTTTCCTTTTGTGGAATAAAAATATAAAATAGGAACACAAAGGATACGTTAAATACTGAATATTTGATATAAGATTAATTTTTTTATATAATCCAATAAATAAATACAGTTCTGTTCAAATGCTTTAGTACACGTTTTGTATATTTTTATCATGTCTGCATTATTATGTCCTTATTATTCCTATTTTCAAACATAACTTAAAAATTAATAATTAAATAACATTATGGAAGAGGATTTGCATGCCGGTAAAGAAAGCAACATATCATATATGACAGACCAGCTTTCGAATGGGAACCAAAAAAAAAAGAAAAATTTAATTCAGCCTCCTGGGTTTTGCATGAAAATAGAAAAGAGCAACCATGACAAAGTTACCAGAAGAACTCCTCCAGCACACTCAGTAAAACCTCCCAGCTGTTTTACTTACAGTACTCAAAACTCCAAAGCAAAGATGCCTCTGAAAGCATTTCTACTTAAAAGAGACTTTTATGAAGAGCACTAAAACAAAGTAATAAAATTAACAGTCAATATCTGGTATGAAAACTCTTTGCTTAAAAATAATCAGTAATAAGTACAACCACTGGTGGGTTTTACTGAGCGTGCTGGAGAATATGCTTCTTTAAATTTTCATACAATACCCGGGATCTTTACTTTTATTTCATTAGTTTTTTGTTTTCATCTGTAATATGTAATATGTTGCTTACTTTACAGACATGAAAATATTTATTTTACGTATTTATAAATTTTTTTTATGTA
The DNA here is from genome assembly GCA_030014305.1 of Clarias laeviceps. Classification (NCBI taxonomy): domain Eukaryota; kingdom Metazoa; phylum Chordata; class Actinopteri; order Siluriformes; family Clariidae; genus Clarias; species Clarias laeviceps. Next base: position 25,114,580 of record JAQMYJ010000001.1, read on the forward strand.
TGTTTTGAAAGGGTGAATGGTTTTGTACATGATAATGCCGACATAATTTTACACCTTGGCTTGCTCATCAGAGACTATCTCATTTTTATCTGGACACATTTTTCTCACACATACACACTTCCATAAATTTTCTTTTCAAATTTTCTTTCCATTTTTGTGAAGCTGCTTTGAGACAATGACCACTGTTAAAAGCGCTATATAAATAAAATTGAGTGAGCTAATGAACAGACAGCAACATCTCTACTAATATGTGGTGCCTGAGACTTTTACACAGTACTGTATATTTATATGTATACACACACACACACACACACACACACACACACGCACACAAGCCAGACAATATGGACATTGTAAATTGCTGTGATGGCCTTGGTAGTCGTTTAGTGTTTTTGGAGCAGGTTCAGTGACTGATTTTTATTGCTGCTGTAAATAAAGGTGGCCATAGTACAAAGACTTCCAGTGTTATATCGTTTGATTATTTACCAAGTGATAGTGGCACAAGTGTCACTGGGTTCTGCTTCTTCAGCACGTAACAATACCGTGACGTAGTAGCAGGAAAGCAGATCTTTATCTTTAGTGTAAGATCATGGATGCAAAGCACAGAAATTGGCATATTTTATACTAATCGATTTAATAACATCCATAATGAATCTGTTTTGTGATTCTTTGTTGCGAGTTCAGTGGGATGTAGAGGTTGTATAACGGTGTGACAATGTGATCGGTATTTCTTGGTATTTTCTTGGTAATGGGGGCAGGATGAAATAGTAACCGGGTTTTAATCACACTCAGGGTGTTATGATTGCTGGAAAGAAACAACATGATCCTTCTCAACACTCACTGGCAGATCTGATCTGAAAAACCAACAGCTTGCACATGGAATGTCCTCTTTCCCAGCTTTAGCTTTTAATCCCTATTAATTAATTGTTCACATTTATTTCTTCATTAGATGAGATCTCCTTTAATAACCTTTTCAGTTGTTTATTGTATACCGTATACTTTTCTGTGTGCTTTTGTCTTACTAGACAGAAGTGCTCAGCCAGGCACATTAGTGTGATGTATGATCACTTTTTAACGACTCAACTGAAGTAGTCCATAAAATATTCCTGTGGTGCAATAATACAGAATGAGCCTGGAATGCTGGGTGTATGCTCCTGTTGTGTATTTGGGGGAAAAAAGAAAGTCTGGAACCGTCTCCTTTATTCTATACTAGATGTTCCTGCGACTTTGTGTGGAATTAAATTGCACACTCATAAGCGAGTAAAAAAAAATAAATATATATATATATATATATATATATATATATATATATATATATATATATAACATCATCTGTTGAATTTTGGAATGAACTAAAATGTTTACGTATTGCCGTGAAGTGCGGGGAATGAAGGTGTGAGATTAAATTAAATTCCGTTTTATTTGTATAGCGCTTTTAAGAATTGTCATTGTCGCAAAGCAGCTTTACACAATCAAAATAAAATTATGGAAATGTGTATCAAAATGATCAGAATGAAAAAATGTTTATTAAGTAGATTTCATTGCACACTCAAGCATGTACAGCGAAACCTCGGATTGCGAGTAACGCGGTTTGCGAGTGTTCCGCAAGACGAGCAAAGATTTTTCATAAATTTTGACTTGGAAAACGAACAAGTCTTGGTTACGAGTACCGAGTATCATGTATCACGCATGCGCTTCTTGTTTTGACGCCGAGCGTCACATGATCACAACTGAGCCAATGGTTTTTCTCTCTCTTGTGCTGCGGAATTGTGGATAATCGTCTCCCCTACTGGGTCTTAGTGCTCGTCTCTTACTGGTATAATCAATATCAATATTTGCTATAACACTGTGACCAGGTGTGTGGGCGTAAAACATCTTTTATTTTGTGTTTGTATGTGTCTGTGTACAGCGCGTGTGTAAAGCAAAAGCAAGTCTCATTAGAGACGCTAAAAATCCATTTTCTCTCTCTGCTCAAGGCTCAGCCTGCTCTTTGTGTCTGTGTGTGCGCGCGTGTCATTGGACACCGTGACACACACACACACACACCCCTCCTACTTTTTCGTTCACTGACACACACACACTCTTTCTCTCTGCTCTACACAGAAACACTGTTCTGTGGTGATTCTTTTCAAAGGTAAACAGTGTTCTGTTGTGTGCACGCGTGTGTGTGAAAAGAGTGGAGGAAGGGTAACTGTGTAAGATGAGAAGGGGGAGAGGGGAGCTTACTTTAGATTCCCACACACACACACACACACACACACACACACACACACACACACACAGCGCCTGCGTGCACAAACGGAATTATTTTTACTTTTTTTAAAGGTAAACTGCAGGTTAATTTGTTTTATTTTTACTTAATATTTTGTGTTAATTATTTTTATGTAATTATTTTTTGGGGGCTGTGGATCGTATAATTTGAGTTTCAATTATTTTCCTATGAGAAAATTTGATTTGGTTTTACGACTGTATTAAAAAATGTACAGCACCATCTGTTGAATTTTGAGAAGAACTAATGATTGTTTTAAGTTTTTTTTGTTATTGTTTTATATAATATAATGTTTTTTCCATTTGAAGTTTAAAGTAGCATATTTTCTCTTCCTGTGCCCTGATTGCGATGAAACAAAGCCTGTTACCTCAAGCTCAAACAAAAACACCTGTGAAAACCCCATTAAAATTCGTTCAGTAGTTTTTACGTGACACGTGCACAAACGGACAGACAAAAATTCCAAAAACCCTCTTGATGTGTTTTATTACTTCTCTTACGTCCTCCCCAAAACAATTTTTTTGCAAATAACTTCAAGGTAAAAACATGCCAACTTAAGAGATTTATTATATGTATACAAGTTGTGCCCTCTTACTGACTTCTGTCTCGGGGGGGGGGGGGCG
>JAQMYJ010000001.1:25117478-25134382 GCA_030014305.1 Clarias laeviceps
TCGCTCCCCCCCCCCCCCCCCTTTTTTTTTTTCTTCTCCCAGCTTGGTGCAGTGGCTGAAACACAGCAGAAAAGAGTATTGCGAATTATGCAAGCACAGATTCGCTTTCACGCCAAGTAAGTAAATCACTCATGGAGGCACTTTAAAAGCGCACGATAGAGATACCACATAAACGATAGAGTTTATGTGGTCCTTTTCAGCATTACTGTATTGTCTGCTTGAATGTTAGAAAGAAGCATGTGACAGGATGAACCACACTAGAAGTTGTTGTTCTTTTCAGAGAGGTACAGGGAGCGGTAATGACTTTCGAGGTCACATGGTACACTCGGGCTAATGACCCCTTTGCAGTTTAGTTTGATAAACTGCCTAGGGGTAACAGCATACGTCGATGTGTGCTCATGTGGGATTTTGCATTACATACAACAATGCCATGTGGAAATAGCACATGACTGAGGATCAAGAGTAAATTCTTGACAGGTTGAAGCCAGTGGCATCAACTGAATGTAAGATACAGTCATGAGCTTTTAAAGCCGTGATGCTCAGGTTATCATGCAACAACAGCGTTTTAATAACAAATTATAGCAAAGAAACAATGAATCTGCTGCAAACGTAATTTAGATTTGAATATTTCAAATAACAACTTATTCTAAAATTACCATAACGGTAAATATCTTCTCTCCTTTGATGTTCCTTGCAAATCATCTCAGTTTAATGCTCATGTTTTTTCTGTCACTTAAGGTTTAAAAATCTATGTATCCTTTTTAGTGATTCCTTGTGTGTTGGTGTTTATTGCTGTTAGTTACAATGTTCATGACTAAATGAAAACAAAAATGTTTATAGTCAGTAAACATGCACTTTTTACTCTGATGCCCTTTGAACCGCATTACAGAGCATCACTGTATCATCTCCCGCAAAGGTAGCACCTACTGTGGTAGACGTTGGTTTTAAGCTATAACTGAAGGCTTTGTTAATTTGTAATATGTTACTTGGTGTTATGAACGGGTCTTCACGCCGTGTTTTCAGAGAGTTCATGTATATCATGATCCTAAACACATTTGCACTTAAAATCCACAGACGTCACACCCTAAAGTTGTTTTACACACCACACTATAATCTAATCCCTAGTCTAACATGATTATAATATGCTGCTGGATGTTCCACAACAAACATGCCACAAATACTGATTGGTTTGCATGTTTGAGGAAACACTGAATTTGTTTAAAAGTCCAGAAAGCAGACCAAAGAGTGCACCCAAATCCCGATTACGCAGCCCGAGCACACACAATAAACTAGTAAGTGCTGAAAAGACACTACTGATGTCATGATCTGTGTGATTTTAAAATTATTTATTTATTCTTTTACCTGGCCATGAATGAAAGACTCATTAAAATGGTTAAAAAAAAGGAGCGACTTTTAAAAGTAGTGTATCTTCAGTACAAATTACTGAGCGCTAGTACTGAGTCAGGCAAAGCCAAAAAAATTTATTAAACATTTTAATACAAAATTTCTTTCATAAATTTTTTTTTGTTGTAATTTTAGAAGCCAAAGGTAACTTGTATTAATCTCATGATATCTCAATAAATTTACTATTAAAACTTTTATGCAAGTGTTTCTTCTTCTGAAGTGTGCATACATTTTTTGGCTGCCTCTGTATATATGCAAATATTTTTCAAAACATCCTCATTCCACATCTGTACACAGAATACTGCGAAAAATGCAAAAGAAATATGAATTTTTACAATAAAAAACATAAATCAAACTAATAGAAGACATTCAGTATTTAAATAGATCTACATTTCATTGTGAAATGAAAGCCTTATACATTTTTTATTTAGATGGATTTTATGAATTATTTGCTGCTTGTTAAATGTATATGTTGTAAAAAAATCTCTCTCTCTTTCTCTCTCATGTTACAGTTTATTCTCCAGACATGCCTTCTCGGCTTCCAGTACAGGACATTTTTGCAGGTCTTGTGACCAGTATTGGCACGGCCATCCGATACTGGTTCCATTATACGCTGGTGGCCTTTGCCTGGCTGGGAGTTGTACCTTTGACAGCATGTAAGTGGTTTCACACCTTACAGTACTACATGTACAGTACTAAAGGAAAGTTTTTAGACCCTTTCACGTTTTCCACATTTTATCTTAGAATGCATTAAAATATTTTTTTCTACACACAATACTCTACAATGATGACACAGGTATTTGGAGCATTTTTATTAATAAAATAAAAACTGAAATATTTATTTTACACAAGTATTCAGACCCATTACTATGGCAGCAGTGACGATGAAGGATGCTGCAAGCTTCAGTTCTCGCCAGAGCTGCTCTTTTCAGTTCAGGTCCAGACTTTGGCTGAGCCACTCGACTTTCACAGAGGTGTTCTGAAGACACAGATTTGTAACTGCTACCCCAGGCTGAGATCCTGAACGCTCTGGAGAAAGTTTTGACTCAGGATAGGTCTTTATTTTATCTGCATTAATTTTCCCTTTATGAAGCTGCCACCACAGTGTTTGCCTGTAGGGATGGTTTTAATAAGATGATGCACAGTGTCTGATTTACTGATTACAAATAGGTATTTTTGTAATTAGACCAAAGGATTTGGCTTCTTTTTTCCCCCTCTTTTTTGTCCTCTGACATACACCATCTATCTGGACACCATTTGTGACCATTGATATTAGTAGGATGCACCAAAGATCAATTGCAAGTGTTGTAACAAAGGGTCTACACACACTACACACACTACCGCTCAGAAGTTTGGTAACACTTTATAACTCCATGGTCGTTCCTGATTTTTTTTTCTTTTTTTTTTTTTTTTTTTCTACATTGTAAAACCGAGGGTGTTCAAAATATGCAATAATCTCTTTTGAAGACTTTGATATTGAGATGTGTTATGAAGAGAAGCCTTCTTAATGGCTCTAATCTGAGGTGCTGTTTGTTAATTGCTGATTTTTGAAGCTGGTGACTCTAAATGAACTTCTCCTCTGCAGCAGAGGTACATTTTGGTTTTGCCTTACTGGGATGGTCTTCAAGTCATTGAGAGCCAGTTTCATCATGGTGCTTGATGGGTTTTGAAAATGCACTTGACAATACTGTTCTTGCAAGAACGATTCCAGAAAGGCTGACCTCCGTGTCTTAAAATAACAACTGACTGTTGTTGTTACATAATTACCCAATTCTCTATGTCTAGTTTCAGAAGCCTATTCTGTCGCTATTATGTGATGAACAAAAAGCTGTTTCTGTTCTTTGACAGGTCGAATCTATAAATGTCTGTTTACCGGGTCTGTAAGCTCCCTCCTGACGCTGCCGTTAGACATGCTTTCCACGTAAGTGCAGGGCAAAACACGGTAAAAAAGCTCACAAGATTTACAGAAAATTTAATAATCAAATGTAAAAACAGGTGTCGCAAAACAAACCTAAGGAATGCTCTACTGGAGTGTGTTCTTAGGGGGGAAAATAAAAATAAACCAGATTCTATTCTGTAGATACACCTGAATTTTCTCACTTATTTAATCTTAATGTTTTGACTGAACGTGTGTGTAGGGAGAACCTGCTGGCGGACTGTCTGCAGGGCTGCTTCGTGGTGACCTGCACACTCTGCGCCTTTATCAGCTTGGTGTGGTTACGGGAGCAGATTGTTCACGGTGGAGCACCACTGTGGCTGGAGCAGAACCAACAGCAGCCTGCCAATGCAGCGGGGCAGAATAATGAGGTGCCCCCCCCCCCCTCTCTCATGCACTCACTCACGCACACACGCGCACACACACACGGTCACAAAAGGTCCGTTTTGGCTGAGTTTGCACACCATCACGCATGCATGCACAAAGGAAATTTCTGTAGAGCTTTTTGACAGTTGATTTCCTTGACACAGGTATTATACAGTGTACACCATGACCTTCTTTGTTTATTGTGTTCCTGTTCTCCGCATTAATTATCATTTTGATCCGAGTATCATGGTGTGCTCAGACTCAACCTGCATACCCTCATTACCCCTAAGAACAAACATTACTCATTGTATTTGTGTTCATTAGGTGTTTTTTTTTTTTTTTTTTTTTTTGTTTTTTGTTTTTGTTTTGTTTTGTTGGTTTGTTTAGAAATTTCCACCTTAGCCAACACACCACCTGGGTTCAGAATCTTGTTTTTGACTCTTTGGTTGAAACCAAGAACAGATTCTAGTCTGATATTTTCAGATTTTTGCCAACCTTTATTAAAATCTAAAGATGATCCATTTCCATAAAAATGAATTGTTTATTAATCCACTCACACTCCAGTCTTAATGAACATATCAATGCTTTAGCTTGTCATTTGGTATAAACACTTTGCCGTTTTGTTTAGGCTCCAGCTGCAGGTAATGGAGGTGTGGAGAATCAGCCCGCTCCAGCCCCGGCCGATCCCCCTGCAGATAACGCGGCAGCAGCCGAGGTGCTCGACCCCCAACCCGACCAAGCCGAGGAAATGGAGATGGACAACGAGGATGAGGAGGAGGCGGGCGCAGAGGACGCAGCCGATGCCAATAATGGTGCACAAGGTACATGATCACACAATGGTGCCACATAATCAAAGATGAATAATAAACAATGTCATTATTCAACCAAGAAAAAAAAACATGATTGGTGATTATCTAAAAAAAAAAAAAAAAAAGGTTTATTTATTTACTTTAACATTTTACAATCTGGCTATCACAGTAACATGACAACCTGTTACACTATGTAATGGGTCTCTCAAAACACCAGCAGGTGACCTGATTAGGTTTTGGAATTGATCCAAACAGGGTCAAAGTCGTAGCAAGGTCAAATTTCTGAAATAGTAACAAATGCTGACTGGACTTGCTGGTGCTCTTAGTGTCGTGTTGTACTTGTTTTTTATTTTCAAGAAAGAGGGAAGAGTAGAGAGGCAGTTATGGATGCTACGATTAAATCTAGTTCTGAAACAAAATTTTTGAAAAATTCGTAAAATGTGAATTGTTGAAAATTCGCTGAGCTGCAAGAACAATAAAACACATTGCGATGTTTCAAGATTCAAGAGTTTTGTCGTCACATGCACCCTGTCATTCTCGAGAGGAGAGAACAAAACTTACTCACAAAAGTGAGTGCACCCCTCACATTTCGGCAACCACTTTATTATATGGTATGTTCTCAAGGGACAATACTGTAACGAAATTGGATATACTTTAGTAGTCTATGTGCAGCTTGTATAGCAGTACAGATTTACTGTCCTCTAACAATAACTCAACATAAGACTTTATTGTTTAAATAACTGGGAACGTAAATGAGTACACCCTAAGTGAACATGTCAAAACTGTGTCCACAGTGTCAATATTTTGTTGTGAGCACCATTGATATCTAGCACTGCCTCGATCCCCCTGAGCATGGAATTCACCTGAGCTGTACATGTTGCTGGGATCCCCTTTCATTCCTCCATAATGATGTCACGGCGCTGCTGGATGTTAGACACGTGGCACTTCGCCACCTTCCGAAATACTTGGCCACTGACAAACACATGAACTTTGAATAGGACATGTGACTTTACATGGTTAAAGATGTACAGCTGTTATCACTTAGGGTGTACTCACTTTTGTTACCAGCTGTTTTGACAATAATCACTGTATGTTGAGTTATTTTCAGAGGACAGGAAATCTATACTGTTATACCAGCTGCACATAGACTACTACAGTAAAATATATCCAAGTTTCATTTCTATAGTATTGTCATTTAAGAAGATATGTTAAAATGTTTGTTGAGATTAGAGAGGTGTACTCACTTTTGGGAGTGAGTGTACGAGTACAGTGAAAATTCTTTCTTTGTTTACTCCTCTCGAGAATGATAGGGTAGAAAGGGGGGAACAACCATAATTTACAATATGCAAACAAATATAGAGTATACAGTAAAGTGTAATAGAAAAAAAAATAGTAGCTTAAAAAAAAGTAATGAGAGAGAGAGAAAATAAAATGGAGGACCCGGGTTCTAATTGGAAAAACAACCAACAATAAAATTATTTTTCACAGTATGTTTTACTGTTGAATAATCACACCACCACAGGTTAGGTTATTTTCCTGTTAGCTGGATGCTGCATTGTTTTACTTTTTTAAATTTTTTTATTCCTCATTGTTTTTACTTGTATGATTAGTACAAATTATTACTACTAAACAGTAAGGGCCAGTTTACTATCAAGCAGTAAAAGCTAAAATTCAGTGTTTTAAGGTACCTTTAGAACTAGACTTACCAATAACCTTCACTGACCACAAATGTCAAGGTGTCTGAATGAGTTTTGTATGATTGACAAGCTGCAGTGTCTTGGTGATCGTAAGGCTTAAAACAAAGTAATCATAGGTTCCATGAAACATCCAGCACAGGGTGCCTTGCTTTATCCGTGTGATGCTGTATATTTGTAAATCAGTATGTTTACTCTATTGAATGCATCACTGAGCTCCTGTTGTCTGTTGTGCAGACGATATGAACTGGAATGCTTTGGAATGGGACCGTGCTGCTGAGGAGCTCACATGGGAACGGGTGAGGCTGCTTTTCATCCTCTGTATAAAAATAATGCTTTAGTACATGAAAAATATTCTGTATATGATGTTTTTTTTTTTTTTCCTTTATAGATGCTTGGGCTTGATGGATCCCTCGTTTTCTTGGTGAGTGAATGAAATTTGGCATGGTTTGTAAGCTATTAAGAATCTGTCAATAGAGATTTCGAGCCCCAGCTGTGAAGGCAGCTGGTATAATCTGAATATTGACACTCACTCTTGGGTTGCAGGAGCATGTATTCTGGGTGGTGTCTCTCAACACGCTCTTCATTTTGGTTTTTGGTATGTATCAATAAGATTTTTCTTCAAATATACTTTGTGTAGTGCATCAAATATTTTTATATATACTGTATGTGTGTATATGTATATATATGTATATGTATGTGTGTGTGTATATATATATAGATATAGATATAGATATGTATATACACACATATATATATATATATATATATATATATATATTTTTTTTTTTAATGAAAATCTCCTTTTCCTGTGTAGCTTTTTGTCCATACCATATTGGACACTTTTCAGTTGTGGGACTTGGCTTTGAAGATTATGTAAGTGCATATAATATCATGAAGTCTTATATTTCCCCTAATGGGCGGCTGCGTATTCATTGAAATTCTGTGGTCTCAGGTTCGCGCTTCTCACTTTGAGGGCCTCATCACCACCATTGTGGGCTATGTCCTGTTGGCGGTAACGCTCATTGTATGCCATGTATCCTTTCACGCACCACTGATCTTTGACTATTGTATTAGCCATGAGTTTTGGATTAGTTATAATTTATAATTGTGACATTTACATTTTAAGATGCATCATAGAGGGAAAATAATTTGTTCGTCAAATGCTGTGTCGGAAAGTGAGAAGAATTTTTTTTTCTAAATGAACATTTTAAGGGGTTAGCTGCATTGGTGAGATTCCAAAGATCACGGAGATTGTTAGGAGTCTGTTATATTGTGGTTAAGGTGAGTATATAGTGTGTGTTCTCAGATCATTGCTTATTGTTTGATCTATCTGAATCGCTGAAGTAATATTTTGGTAACATTTAAAGAAAAACCTTAGGACTATTACAACAACGATATCTACAAGTACATCGACTACTTAGTAGTTTTATTTATTTATATATAAATAGATTGTACAATATTTGTTCTAAAATTCATCCATTTCTGCAGGTGTCGTTGTTGGTCGTCGTAGAGATCGGTGTATTCCCTCTCATTTGTGGCTGGTGGCTGGATATCTGCTCCCTGGTTTGTGAATTTGTTCAAGCCAGCTGTTCATTATGCTCAATAAAATCTTAAGTCAGAATTTCTCATTTCTGACCCTATTTATTTTACAGGAAATGTTTGACGCATCCTTAAAGGACAGAGAGCTAAGTTTTGAGTCAGCTCCTGGCACCACCATGTTCCTGCACTGGCTTGTAGGCATGGTCTACGTCTTTTACTTCGCATCCTTTATCCTTCTGCTTCGTGAGGTACCTTATTCTTTACAGTGTTGTTTTCAGAATAAACATGCAGGATTGTTCTCATTCTGTTTAATCTCTAAGAGATTCCGCTCACGTCCGTTGATAACAGGTTCTCAGGCCTGGAGTCTTGTGGTTTCTCAGAAACCTTAACGATCCAGATTTTAACCCGGTCCAAGAAATGATCCATCTTCCGATATACAGACATCTGAGAAGATTCATACTATCAGTGGTGAGAGCATCTAGGCTTTGCTGGGACATATTTATTTGTTTCCTAAGTTAAATGTATGTACGTTTCAAGGCACTACTAAAACTACAGGTGCAGCTTAGTCTGAATATGACCAAGTTTGTTGCTGAGAATTTGAATATGTCTTATAAACTTAATCACGGTTGTGACTGTGTGGCACATGTAAGCCAGTTTACTGGGTAGTTAATCTGGCTAACAGTTTTCTAATGATACCAAATGTGTTGAAGCTTTGAGTAGTGTTTGTGGTAAACTTGAATAACTTCATACCAACGTTAGATTTCGTATTACTAAAATTGTTAAACTTGAATAAACTATTTGTAAAATTTTTAACGTCATGTTCAGGACTGCTTTACTTAAGTTTTAATTTTCATCCCTGTTCTTTCATCCATCCCATTTTCACGTCTCATCTTCTAGGTCGTGTTCGGGTCGATAGTCCTGTTGATGCTCTGGTTGCCCATTCGGATAATCAAACACATCTTGCCAGCCTTCCTTCCCTACAACGTGATGCTCTACAGGTAAACATGGTTCACACCTGCCAGGAGACGCTAGAAATTTCCCGTGACGGTTACATCATGTGCAACTGTTTCAAACCAATTTGTTCTGCCTCACTTGAACCTGTCACACATATTCATTCGATTGGGACTGATATTTTTATACTAACTAGCTAATAAGCATGTTAGCTGTTGCAGCACCAGATTAAAGTTAGGGTTTAGATATTTAATGCAAAGTTTTTGTTTATATTTAATAGTGGATGAGTGTGATGAGTCATATCCTTACCTGGATGCGTTTCATCATATGGAGCACATGTTACACATTATGTGTGTATTCCCTCATGAGTACCGCTAACGCAATAAGCAGCAGCTGGAGTACTCTGCTGCTTAATTACACAAGAGAGAGGTTTGAGATTCTCACTTGTCCTTCTACTTTGTGTGTGTGTTTGTTTCAGTGATGCTCCAGTGAGTGAACTGTCCCTAGAGCTCCTTTTGTTGCAGGTGGTTTTGCCTGCTCTGCTGGAGCAGGGACACACACGGCAGTGGCTAAAGGGATTGGTGAGAGCATGGACAGTCACCGCTGGCTATTTATTGTGAGTCTCATTAGCACATTCAAACACATTTTAAATCCTGGGTAAGGGGAGCTGACTAAAAAATTAATTATGTAACCAGCTGGCAGATCTTCATTATTTTCATTGTATTTCTTTGGTCTCCAGTGAAATAAAAACCCTTAGACCAATTGCTCTTTTTGTTCTGTTAGAATAGACAGTTGGGACCATCCACTTTCATCCGTGTACCTCATAGCAACTCTCTTAAGCTTAAGACTCACTATATTGTTGGCCTTGAGGGCGACTGTTTATTTATTTATTTATTTATTTTTAGGGATTTTTTCCCGATTTTCTCCCTAATTTAGTCGTGTCCAATTCATCTCCGTCACTAGGGGGCTCCCACATTAAGGCTACTACTACCACTCAGTCGAGAGGGAAGAAGATTATCACGTGTTTCCTCAGTACCACATGACGCCAGCCCACCACATCTTTTCGAACTGCTCACTCGCGCCGTTGGGGGCCATGTAACACACTCGGAGGACAGCACTATCCCCTCCTTTTGATTGCACAAGCTCACAGATGCCCCTGATTGGCTGTAGAGCCGTGCTTAATGTGGGGGCACTAAGTACCTCTCATCCCTCGCCGCTGAGAGAGCTCGGCCAATCAGCTCTCTTTAGACCTCTGGCTGCGAGAGGTTACAGATCACCCGGGAATCAAACTCGTGATCTCTGGAGGCCCAAGCGTGACTGTTAATGCAAACATTGTTAGTAGTTTTTAAAAATCCAGTAGATTATACAGGGTGGACCATAAGTTTCCATACATAAGAAAAACACATTTATTGTTTTTTTCAAAATTTATCATTAATTATATCTTACGAAATCATATTTTTTATATATATTCTTTAAACTTTGTCCTTCGAATGTAAATTTATACACTGTAATGTAATATCCACCTGGTACACAAAGAAACATTACCATGTTTTTGTTATTCTCTTTTCTAGGGACCTGCACTCGTATCTGCTGGGAGACCAGGAGGAGAACGAGAACAACGCCAACCAGGCAGCAAACAACAACAACAATCAGCAACCACGAAACAATGCTAATGCCATCCCTGTAGTGGGCGAAGGCCTACATGCTGCACACCAGGCCATCCTGCAACAGGGAGGTCCTGTGGGCTTCCAGCCCTACCACCGCCCTGTCAAGTTCCCTTTCAGGGTAATGTCATCTGAATGGCAACTGTATACATCTAACTTGTAAATTTAATAGTTTTTAAAAGTTACTGTGACATCTAATATATGTTGTTTTTCCTTGCCATAGATTGTGTTGCTGATCCTTTTCATGTGTGTAACGCTGCTCTTGGCCAGCTTGGTGTGTCTTACTTTGCCAGGTGGGCATTTAAAAAAAATAAATAAATAAAAATGTGTGGCTTTCGAATGTAAATCTAGAAACATGGAAGACATTTGCAAGTAAACAAGCATCCTTTTATACATCATTTCCCTATGTCTATCTCGGTTCTGTGGTTTCCTTCTACTTCCCATCAACATTTAAGTAGGTTTATTGGATATGCTAGATTGCCCCCTATATTTCTGTGATGCCCTTTTCTGGGTACCTGAACGGTTACTCATTCCTGCCTCATGGTTCCAGTTTACTAAGGGTGAGTAAATAAATGTCATTTAATGCTGCTGCAGACTGTAACATTACTTGTTAAACGGAGTGTTGCCTTTCAGTCGAGGCATTTTTCGTGTTGGTCCTTCTCGTGCAAAGAGAAGCCGCACTTCTGAGGACGGGGCGAACAGCGCACCGTTAGCCCGGCTAAACAGAAGCCAACCAAACTGAGATGTCGCTAATGCTCTGACTGACGGTAAACTTAAAGTCGCTCCGCGGGTAGACGACTCACCAAATGAGTCTGTTATCACTAACACCAACAGGTGGTGACGCTGGCTTATAGGTATAGGCGGAGCTACACCTACGTCACCACAGGTTTGACTGCCTTTACGGCGTGAATATAGGTGGCTATAGGGGCCGGGACACGAGAGGGCGTGATATCCCATACATTGTGTTGTACCTCATTCCTCTCCCTTTGGGAACAGAGGTTATATACATAACCGTTCGTTTGTGTGTTATAAATCTTGAAAGTTAAAAATGAAAGAATATCACAAGGAAAGAAATCAATATTTTTGTGTAAAACTTTAACGATATTTTCATGCTGCTCATCTGCAGGGACATCTTTGTAAAATCTTGTGCTATATACTGTTAATTTTGTCAGGTATTTTCAATTTTAATAATTTGCTAGCCTGTTAGCTTAATGGGTTTGGCAACGGTTTAGCTATAAAATAAAATACATCACATATAACAAAACGTAATTACCACAAAGAGGCTGTAAAACTGGGTGATTTTTATGAAACGCCTTGATGTGTCTCTCAAGTTTATGGTATTTTTCCCAGCAATTGTGTGCCCACACTTTTACCCCTCCGATATTACTACACATCAGCTTTTTTCGTCCGGTTCAATGTAAAGAAAATGAGCCCACATATCGTCTCTTCTCTTCTGCCCGAGTAATACTGCTGTCATCACAGAGAGTTAAAGATGACTGAGCTTGTAACATCCCGTCACTGCGCGCACAAACTACTACTGATATTCCGCGCGCCGTGACTGGGGAAACACTGCTGCTCATTCCATAATGTATAAACACCGTATTGCACCGTATTTTAATCTAGTCTTTTTTCATCAACTATATTGCATGTTGATTTCATCACTGTCACTGTTCATTGATATTCGCGACGTCTCCTCATAGGAAAAAATTAACACTGCTTTACTAGGAGCCGCAGAAAAATCCACTATGTTCAGCTCATCTTAGCAGGATATTTTATTTCAGTGCACTTGCTCTTAGAGCTGATTCATCAAGTTTCTATGCATCAATTGATAAGGGTCCTTTAGTTAAAAAGATGAGAGAGCATGCTTAAATGTATTTGTTTTAGGTGACAAAAAAGTAGTTTCCATTTTTCCATGTTCAGATTTATAAATGTGACTATCAAGAAAGTTAACAAATAAGACATCCTTTCTTACGGATGTTCTAATAAGTACAGATTATCGTTTAAAATGAGATATTTCTGACCACAGAGTAGGGCCTTAATGAATGTGTTGTATAGCGTTAGGTATGATGGAGGTTTTTTTTTTTCCCTGCATGTGTTAGAAGATTTTGGAATATTGTTTGCTCATTGTTTACCCTCTCCTCTCCTCTTCCCCCTGACAGTGTTTGCTGGCCGCTGGCTCATGTCGTTCTGGACAGGCACTGCTAAGATCCACGAGCTGTACACAGCGGCGTGCGGCCTGTATGTCTGCTGGCTGTCCATCAGGGCCATCACCGTGCTCCTAGCCTGGATGCCTCAGGGCCGCAGGGTCATCCTCCTCAAAGTCCAGGAGTGGACACTCATGGTACAGAATATCATAGTTGTTGGAAGTAGTGGTCTACACACTTGTTTATACACCTGATAGAAATATGTCAGCTTGTAGACATGTTCATGTACTGTTTTGTGCTGACTTCACCAAGTGAACCTACGAACCACTCCTCTAAGTTCCAGTGTGTTTTGGGTATGGAAATCTCGTTTGCTTGAATGGAAGTGGTACATGGAAAAAGGAAATGTGTGTGATTTCATATCCACATTCTTTAATTTTTCCATGTTCTGCTTCATCTGGATGAACTTTAATCCCATGATTTCACCATTTAAAAAAGAAAATGAAGGCTTTTGCTAGAATTATTTTGTTTTGCCCATTTTATTCATTTATTTTTGTAAAGATAACCGTAATGTTCAAGAACACTGTAAAAGTGAATCAAATTGAGCAGAGGTGAATTTTTATTAGTGCATAAGTCCTACAGTTGCGTAATACACTCATTTACATATCCAAGGCACCATGCAGCAATGACCTTAATGCAAAATTGCGGGCAGTCAGGCTGTTTTGTTTGAAAAATTTTGAATACCATTGCATGCACTTAAACGCACAGTAGATGTTAAACACTAAAGCATACTAGACATGCTTTTATTCAGCATCTTCTTTAAATGAAATATGACTTGGTTTATATACAATTGTATAAATACAAATGTTCCTCACCTTTATTTATAACTGAAGCCTTAAAAAAGTGTATTAGTGATATCTGACCCATTTTAACCTCAGACAAAAGCACCGGTAACTCAGCGCTATTAAATCTTGCGTCCAGGACGATCCTTTGTCTCTTATGCTATTCCTTGTATATAAGCCAACCAATCTTTCTCATTGGTTTTCTTTTATAGGCTCAACACTTCCATAGAGTAGGGTATTTTTATGTAAATTTTTAGTGGAATCAGCTGAAGTTAATTTACCATTTGCACCATTTGTTGTGATGTCATAGGAGACTTTTATTAATCGTATGCAGATTCCTGTATACATTGATCCATGCATTCACAACTGAACTAGTCAAATGAGTAAAGGTTTATCATTTACAAATGATTTTGCGCCATTATGGTAAAGACACACCACAAGGTGAAAATCAAATGTGACTGCTGGTTAATTATTAGGGGAACAAACAAAGTGCTATTATTGTGTCAAAATTTGCCCATTTATGTGTTTCCAAAACATTAGTTACTATGTGCAAAGTGAATACTTGTGAACAGACTGATTAAGTTTTGACCTTTTCTCTCATGCTGTGTGTGTGTAGATCATGAAGACGCTCATCGTGGCAGTTCTGTTAGCCGGTGTGATACCGCTCCTTCTGGGTTTGCTGTTTGAGTTGGTTATCGTGGCTCCTCTCCGCGTCCCGCTCGACCAGACCCCTCTGTTCTACCCTTGGCAGGTACTGTGGCCTACAGGAGCAAAACCTGTGCACAAATCTGCTGCCGTTTATCAAAATCGATGGCTCATTTTGCACCCAACAGAACATAGTTAATAAAAGTATTAACTTTTCTGAGACCAGTCTTAATGAATGATTCAGGTAACATCAAGATTCAAAAACTGTTGGTTGCTGAGGTTTTTGTCAAAAGTAAAGACAGAGGGAGCTCTTTTGCAGTTTGGTACGAGGTGGTATCAGAATGTTCCGACACTAGTTCTATAACACGCCAACAGATACCAGCACAAGTCTGACCGTCCTAAGTCTGCGTGCCAAAGGACATCGTCCTGTGTACATGGGGAGCTGTGCAACTGGTGCTATTCTGACCACGTGGGTTACCACGTCTGATGTTTCATCATGGAGCGAGGTCAAAGAGCAAAGATAAAATTCTGTGTGAAACCGGGCAAGTCTGCAACAAGTTTACAAGGACGCTACAGTGAGTCTTTCGAGGTGTTTTGAGTCGTGCGCACTTCAAGAGCGGAAAAACATCACTGGAAAATGACGAGAGATCATGAAGACCTTCAACGAGCTCAAACCCTGAAAATGTCCAAAACCACTCAGCTACTTGTGCATGATGATTATCGGAGAGCAATGTCCAGCATAGTACAGGCGCAATCCTCACGTGTGATTCGAACATGCGCCATGGTGCTGCCAAGTTGCTGCCATATGGTGCTGGTCCAGGAGGAGAAGGAGCATCGCATCAAAGTCTGCCATTAGCTCCTACAGTGTGCCGTGGATGGCCCATCTTTGATGTCGAGGATCATTACCGAAACTTGTATGTGTATGGGTACAACCCTGAGACAAAGCAACAGTCTTCACAGTAGAAGAGGCCATCATCTCCATGACCGAAAATCTCCACCTCATGGTCCACAGCTCGACCACATGCATTCTCATCGTCTTTGTCGACATTCGTGGCATTGTGCATCAAGAATTCAGATCGTCAATAGTGAATTATACTGGCAGGTTTTAAGGCGTCTGAAGGAAGACATACGGCGAAAACGACCAGTTCATCTGTGGCACGTGAATTTCGAAACTTTTTAATATCCTGTCAGTGTGCTGGGATTCATAGAAATTCATATGATAAATTTCATTTAAAAATCTTATTGTGTAGTGTTTTTTTTTTTCTGTGCCTTTGAAGTAAATGAAATCAACAAAATCTAATGAAAACAAAAGATCAATAAAAAAAATAATCAATACACAGGGATAACTGTCAGTCTCAGTCTCAACACTTTTCTTTTATCCGGATCTCCTCTAATACCGTTTGAGAATTTGACCAAACCTTTACATTACCTTTATTTAGAAGCATAGATGACGTATCAGCATTGAAACAATAGTACAGCATTAAAACAATAGTATAGCATGGTTCAGTGGGGAGGTGACGAGTCTTCCTTGGATTTTATACTTCCTTGGATATTTTATTTATCTATAGAAGGTGAAAGGTGTGTTTGAGTTTCACAAGGTTATGTCACTTCTGCAAATCAATTGCGGTTCGTGCTAAAGTGCAACAACATTCTTTGCATAGTCATTAGCTATGAGGTAATTAGCAAAGCAGGTCCGATTCTATTTTCCTTCCCTTTCTGTGTTGCAGGACTGGGCGTTGGGAGTGTTACATGCCAAAATAATCGCCGCCATCACCCTGATGGGCCCTCAATGGTGGCTGAAGACCGTTATTGAGCAGGTGATCATAAAATATCTGTTCAGTTCACTAGCATGTAGAACTGGGCAGTATGGCAAACCACATCACAATCCCTATATTATAACATTATATTACCCAACCCTACTACCCAATAATTAAAGATTATAGCAGTAATAGTTTTATTTTTATGAAACGTTTGTCTGGTTGTTATTTTGCCGCGCTTTAGGTGTACGCCAATGGAATCCGCAACATTGACCTACATTTCATCATCCGAAAGCTGGCTGCTCCCGTCATCGCTGTGCTGCTGCTGTCCCTCTGTGTGCCCTACGTGATCGCCGTCGGGATCGTCCCCATAATAGGTATGTCCTAGCAGCACTCCATCATAGACATTCATGAAGGAGTACCAGGTGGCATGTAAGAGTGAAAAGATGAGATCATTAAAAAATATTAAAAATGAAAGATTCTAATAAAGACTTTTTCAACATCCAGTAACCATCACCAGTGTGAATAAAACCAAAATCAACTAGATTGAAAAATAAAGCTCATTATGTACTGCTGTTTGTTGAAGATTATATGGTCATAAGTATGTGGACACCTTAACATCACACCCATATGTTGTTGTTCTCTCAACTTTTGTGACAAAGTTGGAAGCGCACAATTGTATAGAATAAGGCTACATACATACCACTTTTTGTCAGACCAAGTGCGAGTACTTTTGCGACGTTGTTATACCGAGTGCCGATACCAGTACCTGTTATTGTCACAAAGTACAATGTGAAAAGATCTTTTCAGAATGCCTGTGTCTGAAGCATATCATCAAATGCACATGCTATTGCTTTGCTAGTGTGTGGGCAACTGCAACTGCTTTGCATGTAAAGCGACTCCATGTGGAGTAAAATCCTCATCCGATCTGATGAGAGACTTTGGACTAACACTGCTAATAAATATTAACTATATACACTACTGTTCAAAAGTTTTGGGTCACTTGCAAATTTCTTTGTTTTTGTTTAGTGATTTTATTTTCTACATTCTACAACAATACTGGGGATTTCAAAACTATAAAATAACACATGGAATTAGGTAATTATGTAACAACAACAAAAACAACAGTTAGTTGTTATTTTAAGACACAGAG
>JAQMYJ010000001.1:25146358-25164933 GCA_030014305.1 Clarias laeviceps
ATAGTTTTGAAATCCCCAGTATTGTTGTAGAATGTAGAAAATAAATCACTAAACAAAAACAAAGAAATTTGCCCAAAGTGACCCCAAACTTTTGAACGGTAGTGTGTATATTATGTGTATGCATTGTGTGTGTGTGTGTGTGTGTCTGTGTGTGTGTGTATGTGTATGTATTTTGTGTGTGTGTGTATGCATGTATGTGTGTATATGTTTGCATGTGTATGTATTGTGTGTGTATGTATTTATGTATGTGTGTGTATGTATTTGCATGTGTATGTTTGTATGTAGGTCTGTGTGTTAATGTATGTGTGTGTGTGTGCATGTGTGTGCGTGTATGTGTCTGTGTGTGTATGCTTGTTTGTGTATGTGAGAGTATGTTTGTGTGTGCTTGTGTGTGTGTGTATATGTTTGTGTGTGTGTATGTGTGTAGGTGTAGGTGTGTGTGTGTGTGCGTGCATGTGTGTGTATGTGTATGTTTGTGTGCATGTGTGTCTGTGTGTGTTTGTGTGTGTGTGTGTGTGTGTGTGTATGTTTGTTTGTTTATGTGAGTATATGTTTGTGTGTGTGCTTGTGTGTGTGTATACAGTACATGCATATGTTTGTGTGTGTGTTTTCTGTGTGTGTGGTGTATGTGCGTATGTGTATGTTTGTGTGTGTGTGTGTATGTGTGCAAGTGTGTGCGTGTATTTGTGTCTATGTGTGTATGTATGTGTGTGTGCTTGTGTGTGTATGTATATGTGTGTATACGTGTATATGTGTGTATGTGTGTGTGTGTGTGTGTGTGTTACCATTTCCTTTAATCATCTAAAGGAAGCCTGAAGATTCCCTTCCTAGCGTCAGCCGTAACACAACTCTTACTCCATAGTTAATTGTCACATTGTTCTTACTCTCACAAAGACCTGCTTAAAAGTTTTCTATGGTGATAAATTTGAATCAGTAATAGATTTTCACCCCCAATGGATCTGACACAGAGTTTTAAAACACTAGAATGGTGCTCTAGGTTTCTGTTACATTCAAATGAACCTAAATGTTTCCCTTTAGCTCTTTTGCTGTCTGATGAACTGTGGCTGTATTTCATTAATAATAATAATATTTTTTATATCTGCCATCACTTCACTGTCTTTTGTCATTCCAGTCTTGAGTAATGTTTGCCTGAAGCTGTTATGAAAATATATGTAAAATCCCCTCTGTTGGATTTTGCTTTATACAATCCTGAAGACGCCTAAATTCAGCTACAGGACAAACTGATGTCTCGTTACATTTTTATTTTATGTATTATGTAAAGGTTTAAACATCAGTACATTATTATACATACAAATCTCACTTAATATCATTGCGAAGTATCAGCTTCTAGGGTTTCCAGAGTTTCAGAAGAAGTCACCTTAACTAACACATTTTACATGTATACATGCCGTTTATGCATCTTTCCAAATGAATAACCGTTTGAGTATTTAGCTTTATGACCCCTGAGCCCACACAGCCCACTTACTCCTTTAATGATCTACTGCCCTTGCACAACCCCTGTCCTTAACAATCCTGTAGGCTGAGTGTCTCCACTAGACCAGGGTTAGGTTTTGCAACCCTTTCCTTACAGCCCTCACAGTGCTGTGTTTGTGGTTCCCAGACTGGTCTGATTGTGGCGTGTTATCAGGGCCATGTAGATGTCGTCATCGCCCTCTCACAGTGTCCATACGTGGATGTGAACTGGCAAGACAGCGAGGGCAACACAGCTCTCATGACAGCCGCACAAGCAGGTAGAACAGCCTTTCAAATAAAAAAAAGTCCAAAAACATGCATTGTATTTGATATGTATACAAATATTTTGCTGCTCCTTAAAAATAGAAGCAGTTGCTCTATGAACACATCTAATCAACTGTTGTTGCAATATCTGTTTACATTTTTGTCAATTCAGGTAACGTCATGATCACTAACTTTTTACTGAACTACTTTTCTGGGGTGGATATCGAACTCAGGAACTGTCACGGCTTCACGGCTCTTACGAAAGCGGCGATGCAGGGCCGCACCAACTGCGTCCAAGCCCTTATGATGTCAGGTATTGACCTCAGTATAATCACCTGATCAGTGATGGAGCAATATTATTTTAAATTTGGTATGTTGCATTGGCCTTCGTTTCGAGTCCAATCCAGATGTTATTAATGCATAGGTTATCACATGTTGTTTTAGAAATGCTTTTGCCATTTTGGGGTTTCTACAGAGAACCATTCTGAAAAACAGAAAGGTTAACGTGTACACCAAAACCTACTGTAGATATGACCCTGAGGCACAAGCTGAGAGAACCATTCACACATTTTAATTTTAGAATTTTTCAATGTTTTTCCTCTGATTTCCTCCCTAATCTGTCTGTTCTCCTAGTTCTTTTTGTACCTTTTCCACCAGCATCATCCTAATCTGTGATTATTGTCCTGCTCTCTCTGACTCCCTGGCTCTCTTTGGCAGGTGCAGACGTTGAGGTGAGGGACTACGGGCGTAAGATGACACCGCTCGAGTGGGCACGTTTCACAGGCCACTATGAAACAGCACGGATGATACAGAGGCTTATGGCCCGTCCATGTGCCGAGCAGTTCTGTGACTCATTCCGCATGGAGTGGCCCAAATTGTCGCAACTGGTCCGCCAGACTCAAGAGCCGCAACCATGCTGGAGGCGCCTGTCGGAGTCCATGTGTGGCACGTTCAACCTCGGAATGAGGATGGATCCTCTGGAAGAGGGTGTGCTGCACTATATGGTGCGTCTGACCACAGCGCTGGCAAGTCCGCTTGTGGCCACTGCCTGCAGCACAGTATGCCCAGGCAGCCCACCATGTGTAGGCAAACATCGGCCAGCTGTCTCAGATATCCTGTGGGACAACGACAAGCGGGCAGAGGATCCTAAGAGCCTGGAAAACCATAAGCGGCTCTACCAAAATGGTCATATGGCCCTCAAAGAACTGGAGAACAGGTGTGCCAGACTGCAATTTCCTGCGCTGCCAGATGTGGTGCTGGCATCCAGCATGGCACTGCGTAGGAACAGCCTGCTACCTCTGCACATGATACGCAGGAGAAGCGTGTGCCCGGGCCTGGCGGTGCCCAAACTACGCCTATGCAAGGCTCCGCCACCAACCTACACGCCCGAGGGGAACCAGTGCAGGAACAAGGATTCGAGGTATCTGCAGGTGCCCAAGTGGAGGTACAAGGCATTGAAGGAGGAGAGGGAGCAAGAAAAGAAGAAGAGATGAGGCCTACATGGACATTGCATGTGATTACTTAAGTCTTCCTTGGTTGTCTGTACACGACAATAAGCTGATGAAACCTTTAAGATTTATAACAGCGGTTTCAGTTTGCACTATTTATTTATTTATTTATATATATGGTGCATATTGTAATAGACATGACACATTACAATATTATTTAAGTTATACATAAAAATATTAGAAATATATATACAGTATATATAATTTTTTTTTATTTTTACAAAGGCCGTGTTTACTTCTTGTAAATAAACACCAGATGGTGTTTTTCAAATAGTCTTGACTGCTGCAGAATGCAAATAAACAGTTATAAGTATTCATATTGAGCAAACATTCAAGCATGAAGTTTGGAGTAAATTTGTATGTAAAAAAAAAATATTTCTTAAACCTTGCACATCCACCTTCAGCGAAGCATAATAGCTTGCTGTGTGTACTGGGTCCAGCAGGGGGCGGTAGTGTACCTAGACATCACTACATACATGGCACAGCCAGGGAGCATTTAACCCAGAAATATTCTCCTCTTTATTCTCCCTGTGGGTGGCCCTGTAATTATATCTTTATTCTTACTCTCTGATATGTTCTTATCGCGCTGAAATTACTGACAAAGATGAATATCTAGGTAATTAGAAAGGCCAATAATCATGCATAATTTCTAATTTACCTCATCAGCTTATTGTCCTGATCCCTTATTCGGTTCGAGTACATCGCAGCATACAGAGTACAGTGTGCAGATTAGGACTGGTGAGTGCTGGGGACTCATTGGACATGTTTATATGCTCTGAATATGATTGTTAAAAGATTAACAAACAATAACAAATAAATATTAATTAGGAGTTTGTTTCAAGTTGTCTGCACACAGCAATCATGGAGCTTGCCTTGTGCACACTGTCATGCTGGATCCTGGACCCTGTAGTTCCAGTCAAGGGAATCCTACAGTATACAAAGACATACGAAGACAATTGTGTACTTCCGACTTGGTGACAAAGTATATTTTGGGTGTGATGATCAAACTATTGGCCATATGGTGCATGTACAATAAGATATAAGCCTTATTAAAGCCCTAATGCTAGCTCCACTGGCCTCTAATTTTCAGGCAAGTACTCTAGCTAAAGCAGACTGTGCAACCATAACTAAACATCCATCCATCCATGCAGTCACTGTGAATGATGGTTGGTTGCAATGAGCTGTGACTTCATGCCAGACCTTACAAGCTACAGGCACTCACACATACACACACAAATCTATTTATACACTACGGGCAATTTGGAAACATCAATCAACCTACAGTGTATGTAATTGAATTGTGGGGGAAAAATGTGAAGGAAACCAGTAAAGCACAGGGAGAACATACAAATTCCACACACACACACACAAACTGGATGAAAGCATCAAACTCCAAACCCTGGAGATGCAAGGAGACAGTGATAACTGTTGAAATGAAATGCTTACCTTCTTAAAATACCATGACTAATAAATACACTGGCCCAAAAAAAAAAATAAAAAAATCAAACACAATGTGTGAAAAAGATTTCTCTTGCACCCAGAACCGCTTCCCATTTCTGGAACATGCCCGTGCCATCAGGGAAGAAAAACTCCATTGATGTGACACCCTGGTCATTCGGTACATTCAGCTCATCAGCTGACTTCATTTTATTGCCACGTAACATTACTCAGTTTGCACCTGACCAAGTTCAGAAGCAACCTCAGATCATAACACTGCCTCCAGAGGCTTGTACAGTGGGCACTATGCATGATGGGTGCATCATTTCCCATCTTACCCTGAGGTGCACTTCACTTTTAAATAGGGTCACTTTTTACCATGCAACTTCAACAAGTGCCATTCATTATTTTTTTCCAACCACATTTTTATCATAAAGGTGACATTTCAGCACTATCCTTCCAGATTTTGATCATGTATTCAAGGTTTCTTTACCCAGCTCCAGTAATTGCTTGATGCAGCCCAATAATTTGACCCTTCTGAAATGGCGACTTCTTTTTGGCCAGGCAGTGTGTAATTACATCAAATAACAATTTTCAGGACGGTACTGCTGTAAGAGGCCCATTTCGGTTGAATCTTACCAAGTACAACTCTTTTAGTAATAAGGATTCACACAATATGATTTGATAGTCAGTTTATATCTTATAGCAGTTGCAATCTGGCAATAAAAAGGTTCACAATTCTCTCAAACACTTTGTCTAGCAACATAAAAATGTACTTACATTTTCCAATACAAGTCTTCAGACATGTCTACTTTTTTCCACAATTACTGTGCATTTTTTAAAATGTTTCGTGTGTGTGTGTGTTTTTTTTCCCCCCGACGTTTACTACTGATAGTGCTGAAAGATATGTGAGACAAATTCAGGAGATTTATCATTTGGTTCCTTGCCTCTGACAGTTATCTCTAAGCTCAAAATGATACGGAAGGGAAGACCAGGGCTTGCCGCCACACTTCAGAACTCATCCTCGACTACTTCAGGTTAAATAAGAGCTTGACGAGAGGCCATGACTGCTACTCGCAGTGTCTTTCAGTCTGGCCTGCTCTCTGAGGGAAGAATCGTTTCCCCTAGCCGCTTATAGAACCAACAAAAGATATCCTGAGATAAAAAGGAGAGGGGGCAGCTGTGAGTGAAAATAACTCTTCCTAGGAGCAAGTCTAGACTAGCAGCAAATTTTTGCAGTGTTGCAAATTGTTTTTTTATTTATTTATTTTTTAATAGAAACATGAAGACGGCATTGTTAAGGGCCCTCGCGTTCACTCTGGGGATGAAACCCCTTTCAAGACAGCTTTAATATTGTGAAAGTAAACACGTTATCCAGGAAAGAAAAAAAAAAAAAAAAAAAAAGATGCACGCATGTGTGTGTTTTAGCACCGTTTCTGTGTTAGAAACCTGGCCTTATCATTGCTCTGGGTGTCTGGAGCCCTGGTCTCACCTGCTCCACACGGCAACAACATGACAACAGGAGGGAAACAGCTTGGAGGAAATTTAGGACCAGAATAACGTGAACGCAATCCTACATGTATTTTTCTTTTCCTTTTGCAAAGTCGCTGCATAAGGTGACATCCACATCGGCACATAAAAAGTATATATTTATATATATTTATATTTGTATTTATATAATATATATTCATAATCTATTGACAGATTAGTCTACGATGAGCTTAAAAACTACTGGTTTCTGGAAATAATAATAATAATAATAATAATAATAATAATAACAATAATAAAAACTGCTTTGCTCAGTCATCTATTTTACAACACAGCATAAATGAATTATACATCTTGGAAGGGACATCAGCGCTGAAACACCGAGTCTCTCCAATTGTTATCCAAGTCTTGTCGCAGTGCATGGATATGCTGTAAGAATGTAAAAAAAAAAGGCATTTAAAAATGAGTATTGTTGTAGTGATGATGGTGTAGAACGTAAACTTCAATGTCTGCACAGTAGCGATCCGCTGGTTCGGGGGATGACCACATTTGGCACATTTTTACAAAAACAGAGCACAGATCACTGGAAGCATAGTGGAACAGAACAGAGATTCTTTGCAACCTGTTAATAAACCCTAACAGAACAACATCAACAACAACAAAATAAAAAAGAGGCAAAATTGTTATTTCGGTAAACTCTTGCCAGGCAGTGTAGCATCCTGTGCATGGAATGGTGATATCACTGTACTCTAATAAAAAATAATAATAAATGATGTTAAAATCAAAGCCTAATTTCTGTGGTGCCAAAAAAATAACCTTTACCTAAAGAAGACATTGCAGGAGTATCCCTTTACTCTGTTTTCCAGATATACCAAATCAAATGATAGTAATATGAGCCACATGGGAGGACACACCAGTTTCCTTTTTTGTTTTCTGTAATATACACAACGTAACTTGTATCTACATCTGCAATATACAACAAATACTTTACACTAGAATTAAGAAGTTAAAAAGAGGAGATACAAAATAAAGATAATGAACCCAAAAGATAAAAATCTCCTTGTGAAGAGAGAGAGAGAGAGAGAGAGAGAGCACTCCATAAAAAGCAGGTCAAACTCAAACAGATGTCCTAAAAATGTGTCAGATCTATTTCCTCAGCTTGTGTTGACGTGTGACGTTCTTGTGCTTCATGTCCCCATCTCCTTTCTATCACGCTTACATTTTCTTCCCCCTCACCCTCTCTGCTTCGTGAAACCATCCATGAACCTTCCGTGTTCTCTTCAGTAAAACGTCTTCCTTTTGCCTTCTTTCTCCAGAACGTTTCTCTCTGTTAAAGTGTCCTCAATGTCCACGGTGAATCTAGAGCTCAGTTGGAATTGGTGCCTTCCGTTCGAACTGAAGGTGTGTGTTGGTGTGTTGGGTTTGTGTGTGTGTGTGTGTGTGTGTGTGTGTGTCCGGTTGTGTTCATGCACATGCGGGCTGGTTTCCTGGTCTGCGTGTCTTCGCACTGATCCTCAGCCCTGCTCGCTGCCTCTACACCCAGGAGTCGGGGGAGGCGGGATAGTGACTCGTCTCGTAGTTGAGTTCGCTGTAGGGTCGAGAGGCTGAGTAGAAATCCACGTAGTTGCCGGTGGACTTGAGGCCGAGATGCAGGGTGCCGTCCGCGGTGGCCGGGGGGCGTTGATGCGCTTGGTCCTCATAATAATTCTCCTCGAAATTAGCTCCTGGAGGAGTCTGGAAGGGAGGGTAGGCCTCTGATGGATTACCTTGAGCAGACACCTGGTAGGAACAGGACAAAGATGAATAATATCAGCATTTAATTTGGTCTCCTAGTCTCAAAACTGTGCAGGATTTAAAATATCTTTGGAAAATACTACAGATCATTTGTATTTGATGATAAACTGTATGGGTACACCCTCTTTCCCTCAACCCCAACCAGCTTGGCAGTCTCTGCTGATGAAAAGCATTCTGATAACATGATGCTACCTCCACCATGCTTCAATGTGAGGATGGTTCTCAGGGTTGTTTGTCTTTCTTTCTTTTTTCATAAGAAAACCTTGAGTTATAAATATTCTTATTTTCATAGATCCCTTTTGACCGACCCAGGGACAGGCGTATTCATGCTGAGATGGTGTGACGCTTTACCTGCACACAGGTGGCCTTGATTTGAATAATTATATGATGTCTCAGGGTAAATCACTGCAACATCTAATTTAGCAGTTTCACAACATGAGGCTGATATTTAATTTGTAAATAATTCTGCAGGCTATATTACTATATATAACATTCCCAAGTCAATGTTATGGGCTAATTTGTGTAGATAAATTACACTTACAGTACACAAGGCCATGTACTGTTAACGATGTTATGTCAGAATCCTATATATATTCTTGTCACCTCATGTAGCATTACTGTCCCCCCTGACCAACTACATCCCTCCTCTTTTAAGCTGCTCTCACACTATGCGTGATTGATTTGTACCATGCCCAGGTACGACTGCCTAGCCAAGCAGTTTTATTGTTCCATTCTCAAATAGACTTGCGTATTCGTGCTCTCTGATACAGAAGGTGACAGCAATGAACATAAAGGGAAGAAGAGTACAAGATAGTCAACCTGGAAAAAAAATCTCAACAACAACCCTCTCGTGTGTCTTCCAACTTTATCAGTTATGGCTGTACAGATCAGAGGAGGAGATGTCGGAGGGTTTGGGTGTCGCGTTCACTCATGTTTGAATTTTTTGCGACGTGCCCAAGTACGCTGTACAAAGCCATCTCTTCCAGAGGTATGATTGCTGATCCGGATAGAGTGTTAATATTAAGGCAAATGTACCATCTTTAGGGTCATGTGTGCTCCAGCCCAGGGCCGACATCACAGTGTAAAGCACCTTAAGTGAAGTTTAGCACTGCATGCTGATCCAGATACAGATTTTTACCAAAAATGTACCAAATTTTGAGGTCAAGTGTACCAGGATGTGTGCTTCAGCCTGCAGTGTGAAAGTGCTCAATCTCAAAACATTTATGATAATTTTTTATTTGTTTAATCCGTTAAGGCTGCAATATGTTTGATATTTCAATACATCAACATTTAGCATATTTTGTCTTATACAGTAAGTCACCTACATACGAACATTCAAGTTACGAACTCTTGAAGATATGAACATGTGTTCGCACATGTTTGACTGTCCACATCTCAGCATGTCCGGTAGCAAGGGTAAAAGCAGCGGCGATGAAACTGGTACTGCTAAGAAGCAGCAAGCATTAATGATGGAGACAAAAATTTTAATAATTGAGAGTATGGGGCGAGGTGAAAAATTGGTAGTTCTTATAACATGAATTGTTCAACCGTTGACACGACTCTAAGGCCTTGTTTACACGGGCATTAAAATCGAGCGTTTTTCTGGCGTTCGTAGCATTCGGTGAGCATTCGCCGAGGGTTTTCTACACATAGGAGTCAATGAGAGTGTTCACATGGGCTTTGTTGATGTGCGTTTGTCCGGCTGCGCGTTTATACGGCGTCAAAAAACGTTGCATGCAGCTTTTTCTTGGCGTTCTAATCCCAACGAACGCAAGGAAAACGCTTCTAGTGCATTTTCTTCGCGTTCATTTTACGCTTCGGAGGACCGGATATATCCCATGATCCTACATGCTATACATAGGGAAATGCGGAAAAAAAGCTAAATAAAATGTGGCATTGCACCAGCTGCAGCAGACAATCAAAAGTGGAAACTGACATCCGACAGTAATTGAAAAACGTGCGCGGAAATTTTCGCATTTCTTCATAAACCACAAAAAAACTTCCTTTAATCCGACGTTGTGCAGTCAGAGGGCGTTGTGAACCCAGTAGCGGCGGCGATTTTTTCTCTCCCTACGTCGCCGTATTACGAGAATTTTTAAAACAAGAACATTAATGTCTAATATAGCAAAATGGTCCATATTGAAAGGAGGCACCTCAAATAAAACGACAAGGACTTTCATATCCAGTTCCCGACACTGCCTCCACAGGTTAACACACAAACTACAATTTGAGCTGCAGGCTGGCGTAAGACAGAGCCAAACGAATGCCAGTGTAGAAGTCAATCGAGCGCCACTACAAAACGCAACATAAACGTCTAGGACGTTCAGAGCGCGTTCGTTTATCCAAAAATTTAATGCCCGTGTGAACAAGGCCTAAAGAAAAAGGACAAGATCATTGAACATGTTAGTTTTATACTGTGTATAGGTAATTGTGTTATATCCTACTATAGACAATGGTTGTTGGACATACAAACAAATTCGACTTATGAACGAGCTCTTGGAACGAAACGTGTTTGTATGTTGGGGACTTACCGTATATAAAAACCCTCTTTAAGATGTATATACATATAAATACATGCACACACTGTATATAATATTTTGCCTGTCCCAGGCTATTTTTAAGCAGTTCGCTTCATAACATTTTGCACCTTCAAACCTGCAATAATAAGGTGTTTAGTTTGCAGGTATATTTGCAGCTGGTAAAAACTGCTTACCTGGTTATGTTTGAGGTCGTCACTGGGAGACACGTAAGCACCCCGGAACAGTGTGGCAGTCCCACTGGAGATTTGTGCTGCACACATGTGAGAACAGGTTCATGAATGTTTCCACACAGACTGGTAATACTGTGTGTGTGTGTGTGTGTGTGTGTGTGTGTGGAGGAGGCAGGATTCATTGTGTCTATAATCAGGCAAACTGTCTGAACAAACAAGCACCTGCATGGGGTCACGGGTAATGAACACACTGCAAGGAACAGGTACGGCAACAAAGCTGTGCAGATGGATACGAACCCATTCGCTATCTGATTACAGTCTCTGAAGCTGGGTAATGTTTTCGGGTTAGGATGGAAGTTTAGTGCTCCTGTGAGCAGAGAGAGGAAGAAAAAAAGTCTGTATTGCTCATGCCTTACCTGCCATGGCGTCCTTCCTGGAGGTGTGCTCACCCTTGTTGCTATGGTAACCGGGATTAGTCCCAGTCAACTCGTAATCCGTCTTCCTCTCCTTCAGACTCATCATCTCTCGTGGGGAGGTTGGAGCACTCGCTTTACACAGGCAGACAAACCAAAAACATATTTATCAGCACATCTGTGAAGCAGTATGCACCTCTGAAGAGAGCAAACGTTTCAGGGCAAAGCAAAAAAAAATTTAATTTAATAAAAAAATACTGGGTATAGAGATACGAAAATGGCACAGAGTTCAGAATCAAATCACAGTAAAGGCTGAATTATACTTGCTTTTATCTACACATACACCAGAAGGATGCTGCATGTACTGTAAGCAGTGCAGTATACCACCACGTGACACTGTGAGACTGAACACCTCTATACAGTTATTGATAATGGAATACTGGTTTTCTCTTAGGTTTGGGTTTGAATATTAAAAACCCTCTGATATAGCACTGTTTTGCGTGCCCTCTCGAGCCCTCTGGATTTTGTACCAGGCTTTTGCAGACACGTGACAACCTTGACGTCAGTCATAACAGTGTACATTGTAAGCACCGTTAACCGAGATTAGGCTATTATGTATTTTTATTGATATAAATAAAAAGTATTACAGTGGTACCTCGGCATATACCGCACCACCTATATGCCGAGGTACCACTGTAAAAAGAATATTCGTCTGAAATTTTGCAAGAAATTTGACTCAGCATGCGAGCAACTGAACTGAGCTGAACCGCACATCGGAGAGTGGTCCAAAACTTGTCCATGTCAGTGGAAAGCCAAGCAAAGGGAGTTCAACTGTTTTTTGTGTTTTTTTGCAGTTTGTGCAAGAAGCAAAGACAACGGCAAGAAGAAAAGGGAGGCACTTTCAGTTGGGTTCTTAAAGCAGCCTGCCAAGAGGTTAAGAGAGGTAAATGTTCTGATAGTTTATATATGCAAAAATATCATTATAGTGTTGGAAATCGGTAATATTTTTGTGTTGGATGGAACGGATTTCACCTTTAGAACTTGCCTCCGAAACAGACTAAATTCGCACGCCAAGGGAGTGTACTTGATGTTTACCTGATTAACTCCTGGATCACCTGATGCTTTGTCACACAGATAAAAGTGTAACCTAGCTACTGATAAGTTATGTTCTGAATGAATGAGTTACCAAGTCCATCACAACATACTGGATATTAAAATAATGAAACAAGTGTGTGGAAATGGATGAAGAAGGTAATAAGGATTTAAATTTGAAGAAATTTGGTGCCGTTTGCTAGCGCTAGTTCATTCAGTGCTTCTGTTGCTAATGACACAATGCTATGTAATATGCTGTGCTTTACGTTTCGATGTGCAATTAATGTTAATTAATACTGACATTTCAAGTTTTAATAGCTTAATTACTGTTCCAGGGTTGAATTCCAAATAGTGTCAAATGTAAAGCTAGTGCGCTATGCAGGCTGTACAAACCCTTGTTTCTATTTAGCATTTAGCTACTTAGCATTGTAGCTCAAAACACAACATGGAAGGTTAAGAGGCCATTTGGAACGACTTTGAAGAGATTACTAAGGAGACTAAGTGTTGTTTAAGAGGACATAACGTTATTAGATGTGTTTTCTTCCTGAAAGTGCTTCCATGACTGGGTTTGAATATGGGTTTTGGCAGTGACATCCGGTAAGTAAATTCCCATTCGTTATCCAGAAATGGGCAGTACCATGGCAGACGGACGATGTGATGTGGTGTCAAAAGGTTAATAATATTAAATATAAAAATTATTTTAAACATCGGGTCAGAGTTTTCAATTTAACAGAGAGTTTGTGAGAACAACCATAAAAACAGTAAAAGACAGACAGAGCTTATCAGTGTCAAGGACGTCTCTAAACTTTCTACCGGATGAATTGGAATCCAGATGGTCAGAGATGTGAATGCTATTACTAATCCTCCAGATGTACGTAAGATATAAGAGTGTGGTGAAGGTGAGTGTGTAAACAATGGCGCTCCCGTTGCCGCTGCTTCTGTAGGCCATTGACCTTGTTCTCTCTAAATAACATACTGATAATATTTAAAGAATGAGCAGATACCAGTATTTACTTTCAGCAGTTTCTAAATACTATCAACCACTTAACAGCTGCTTGTTTTTTTCCCCAGTCCTGAATACCGAGCATCTGTTTCACTTCTTTTGCCATGTTTGTGTCAATAACCACCATTGCAGGTAACTAGAACTGACAAGGTCTGCTAGAAAATCGAATTACTCAAAAGTAAAACAAAGAATAAGTGACAACTGCACACCTCAATCTGTATGTGTTGCAACCAGCAAAATATCAATGCTTGTTTTCCCATCATTTTTAAACCCTAATTAAGAGTAATCAAGGGATCAGGGTGACATACCTACAAATACCTACACTGTATGATCTATACAGTTTATATTTTGGGATGCTGTTATAATAATCTCCATTCTTCTGCTAAAGCATTCAACTAGGTCATGGAGCATGGCCGTGGTGATTTGCTCTTTTGGCCACGGAAGCATGAAGGAGGCCAGTGAGTAACATAATCCACATGATGCAACAAAGATGTTAATTAAGGACAAGATTTTGGTGAACTTCAAGTACAATTTAAATCCACTGCACTTTTTCCAACTGTATTTTCTCAGGAGGAGTTCCTAAAAAAAAAGCACTAACACAATTTGGCAGGAAGCTGTATCCCTTTGTGTCCTCATTATGCTGATGCATTGTCTGTCATAGTCGCTCTTGGTTCAAAAGGTATAGTGGTGTACAGGGTATCAGTAACCTCTAGTGACCTCTCCATGACTAAAGCATGAGTAACAGAACACACTGTGATCCCCCTTCTTTTCAAAAGCTATTATTCTCCTTTTTAGGAATGAGGCGTACCTGGTTTGACGATTCGCTTATTGTAACTGCTAAAAGGAAAAGCTATTAAAAGAAATGTGTGAATATTCCACACCCAAGCCACTTTCACACTTTGTTTTAATAGAAAAGGTAGTACTCCCAGGATACTCTGGTAGCTTGCCATAGGCATATAACTCCCGATCGTATTGTGTAAGGCAGTTTAAGGAGACATGGTGATCAGCCACTGTGTGTTGATATAAAGCTGCATTGGCAGATAATTAAATAAGGTTTAATTCACAGAAAGAAATCTTTGCTGCAGTTGTGTGAAGGACACAAGTGCAACCCCCTTGCACAGATCCCAGGACTATGGAGTACGTAATAGAACGAAGTGAAGCTGTACAGTGTGTCCACACAGTTACATTTCTTCCTTGACATCTGTCCTGCCCTGACACCTTCTATAATGTTAAGTCACTGCTGAAAATCCTTGCAGGCAGAGAAAAAAATATAACTTTACCACAAAAACTCTGGAGTAGGCTGATGGATTAAAAATAATAGATAAAAAAAGTCCAATATAGCTTAATAATATGCAGTTGCTCGATTTTTTTAATGAAGTGACAGCAACTTTTTTTTATACCCTATGCCCTTTAGAGGCCAAAACAGCTCTGACCCACCAAGGAATGGACTATATTAGACCTCTGAAGGTGCCGTATACCTGGCACCAAGTTGTCATTAGCAGATCCTTTATGTCCTGTAATTGATGAGGTGGGGCCTCCATGGATCTGACTTGGTTATCCAACACGTCCCAGAGATGAGATGTGGAGAATTTAAAGGCCAAGTCAACAACTCCATACTCACTGTTTTGTTGTGAACCATTTTAAGAGCGTGTCAGAGCGCATTATCCTGCTGAAAAAGGCCACCGGCATCAGTAAACACCGTTTCCATAAAGTGGTACTTGGTCAATGTTTGGGGAGGTGGTACGTGTTAAAGTAAATGATATCTAAAATGATAGAACCCAAGGTTTTCCCAAAGCATCACACTACTTCCGCTGGCTTGTCTTCGTCCCAGAATGCATCCTGGTGCCAGTTCTAACCCAGGTAAGCAAACTCACACCTGGCCATCTACACGATGAATCAAATTTTCTTTTACATTAGCCTATGCCACCTTCTTCCATTGCTCTGTGGTCAAGTTCTGACAATCACATGCCTATTGTAGGAGCTTTTGGTGGTGGACACGGGTCCACCCCATATACATCCCCATACACCTTAAACTGCGATGCACTGTGTTCTGACACTTTTCTATTGGAGCAAGCATTAACCGTTTCATCAATCTGAGCTACAGGAGCTCATCTATTGGATCGGACCACACAGGTCAGTCTTCGCTCCCCACATGCATCAACGAGCCTTGGCCACCCATGACCCTGTCATTGGTTCACCAGATTTCCTTCCTTGGACCACTTTTGCTAAGTTCTGACCAATGCAGACTGGGAACATCCCCAAAGAGCTAAAGTTTTGGAGTTGCTCTGACCCAGTTGTCTAGCCATCCATGATAAGCAGTTTTCTTAGGAAATCTTACTTTCATTATTAAACATGGCTGTGAGTTTTATTGTTGTTTTTTTAATAATTTGATTTCACCAAACGTTTACGTGAAAATTTTTTCTGACAACATTCCTTCCTTATCATGATGGGTCAACACTATACTTACAGGTTTTTCATAGTTTTTTTTAGTTTAGTATCTTCTTAGTTGTAATGAAGGACAATCATTTGACTCCTCTTAAACAGAGTAAGATTTTTGCCACAACTACAAGATATGTCTTCTGACATGGATGTTTAAAAAATGAAAAGCTACTCACTGCATCAGTTTGGGTTAAATAACTTCTTGTCAGCTGAACCATATTAATCACTGCAGTAATTATCCTATGGAAGGCTCTTACCTATTTGCTTAGTTAAATCCAGGCGGTCACTTTTTAGCCAGTATATCCCACCCACTTCCAGGTGCCATTGTAAGACAATAATTAATGTTGGTGTCGGTGGTCATAATGTTTTGGCTGATCGGTGCACAAGTGCGATTAACTTTTACCAGAATGTCTTTACCTGTTTAATAACTGTCAGGAGATTTTTTACTACAGTGCTTACAGTACTGTACGTGTAAAAGCATTAATCATCACATCATCTCCTTCAGAACTGCAGCTTAAGCAACACTGAAAGATGTTAGAGATACAAAAAGCGACTGCTTATACGCAGTCCCAAGATTGCCGAGAATAAATATAACTCTATTCAGTCAGCTATTCATCATGGGTGAACATGTTATTATTTTTAATGATTGCAGTATCTAGCACTGAATCATGCTGGCAAAAAAATATAGCATAATTACATTAGGGAAAGGTGGTCTATAGGCTCGCTATATATACACTCTGACTGAGCCGGAATGTTTTGTTCATACAGTAATTTAGTTGCTACAAAAGGCAATATAAAAATATGTTCAGAAATTACTTTAAAGGGGGAAAATGCAGTTAATACACACAGCATTTAAAACTGGATTTATCAGAGTATGTCCTAAATGTATAAGAATGTTTCGTTTATCTGTAACTCGTCCAGCGTTACCCAGCTCCATTTATTCCATTTATGTACACCAATAAAATGGGCCTAGTGTGAAAAATATGGAAGTCAAAATCAATGTCTAGGTGAATAATGACCATTCAAAAATTTGCCTAGGATGCATAAATCAAAATTGCCTTCAGAGCTTGCTTTAGTTCTGGTCTGCAGTGGAAAAAAATAAATAAATCCAATGTCTATGGCAGCTTGGGCAAAACTTGTCTGCTTACACACTTGCATTAGTAATTCCTCCTGCGAGGCATCTTCTACCAAACGTAAAAAAAACAAACAAACAAACATGTAAATGACTATATGCTTTCAAGATACATTCACTGCTATGCATGGATTTTATTCTGTATTCATTCCCTCTCTTACATAACAGGCTCTTATTTCATACTGCAGAAGATGAGACACAGAAGAAGGTGTTTATGGTAGTATTTTGAATCAAGTTTCATAGAAGTCCACTCACCTGAGCGGTTATTGTGCGAGTTCCGAACTGGAGAGATGGATGGAGTGCGAGAGGAAGAATAAGGTCTCTGTCTGTCTCTCTCTATTGTAGAGGATGAACCCACGAAATGGTATTGAGAGTACCCATCCTGGAAATGATGCAAATCTGTCACTGGGGCAGCTAGGTGGCTTTCTATTAACTACCTTGAAATAAACACTGGAATGGCTTTTGGAAATACTTTGTAAACCAATTATCTCCCAATTCTGCTGTAGCCCTGGTAAGATTTAGTAGCAGGTCTCTTCGGTCCTGTAAAGGCATCACTAGAGTCTTCAGATCAGGAAAAGCTTTATATACTGCATCTACACCTACAGCGGTGGCTGAAAGTATTAAGACAACACAAAGCCATTTATTCTAGTTGTCCCTGTGCACAAAATAGGTGTGTTGCTAGTTAAGTTCTGACCCATCGGGCTATTGTGACATTTGTGCTAATTAGTATCATCTAGTTTTGTTTATGAATGGAAATGTATCCAAATATGTGGCAGGACTTTTATTTCCAGCTTTGCATAAAAATGGCTAAAACTACAGAATTCTCAAGTGAACTGCAAACTTTGGTAGGAAATTTATGTGCATGATGTTCAGAAAGCAATCAAGCAGGCAAGGCTTGAGCGAGTGACGCCAGAGTACTGCGGACGTCTTTTTGACTCTGTGCCCAGCCGAATACAACAAACTTTGAATAGAATAAAGGACTTCATACTAAATATCGATTGTTGTATAGCAATTTTAATGCATAAAATAACAGGTTATTTAAGTTATTATCTTGATTGTCCATATTTAAAAATTTGAGAATGTTATTAACCCTTAAAACTCAAGTGGCACAGATGCATGCTGGCAACACAGCATTGGTCAATGACTTATTAATCAATCAATCAATTAAAATTTTTTTGGTCACAGAAACAATAAAAAACTACCATAAAAACATGTGATCATACAGTATGTATCTGTGCTATTTCTTTGCCTATGTGACCCATTTCCAATTTTTTTTATCCTGGTATTAATTCAATAAAATTTTGTTCATTATATTGCATAGGCCGTGCTGAAAAAAAAACAAAAAAACGATATGTCACTCTATACTACACAATCCTGCGCCCCACTGTATATACAGAGTCAGACAAAAAATTTTATACATACTTCAGTCAAAGAAAAATATTATGTATATTATATGAAAATTAATATATGATAATATTGTTAACATTATATTAATATATATGTATATATATATATATATATTAATACTTATCAATATATAACATATAACATATAGCAATACAAATAGTATTCAAATATTTATACAGGATGTGTATAATTTTTTTTGCCTGACTCTGTATATACTCTGTACACACACACACACACATACACACACACACACACACACACACACACACACACATATACAGTACAGGCCAAAAGTTTGGACACACCTTCTCATCTATCTGTCAATGTGTTTTCTTTATTTTTCATGACCATTTACATTGGTAGATTCTCACTGAAGGCATCAAAACTATGAATGAACACATGTGGAGTTATGTAC